>JAODAL010006130.1:0-136577 GCA_025379985.1 Phyllomedusa bahiana
CCAAATTACTGGAATCCAATAGAGGAGAATGGAGAGAACACAGCGCTCCCCTGTACTGGAAACTTCCATAGAACAGAATGGAGAAGACACCACTCCCCTTGACTGGGAACTCCCATAGAACAGAATGGAGAGTTGTGTTCAAGCGTGACTGCTCTCTGTTCTGCTCCGTAACTTTTGAGGGCCCGTTCCTGACACAGCTGCCATCGATATACCATCAAAGTCTATGTTTAGAACACCCCTTTAATTTACTAAAAGAGACACTTCTATCAGAAAGGAGATTTTCTGATAGAAGGAAAGACTAATCTCACTTTACTGCAGATGCTGCTTATCTATATGTAGTTTCATTACACATAGTAGGTAATGACAGAATGATCGCTCTATGGTTTTCTGGACAGGGATAGATAAAATTAGACTTGACTGATAAGGCAATGACAAGATGGATACGAGGAAGGATAATGGTGGTTTTCATATTTCTTCACACTTATCAGGTCCTTCTGATAACACTTTGGACAGGGATCGATAAGTTTAGACTAGGCTACAGGGCAATGACAAGAGCGAGTCATGAAAGCATAGGATCGGCACTAATCTTATTTTATTTCAGCTGCTGCTTATTTAGTCTCATTACACATAGTAGGTAATGACAGAACGATAACTTTATTGTTCTTTGGACAGTGATAGATAAGATTAGATCATGGGGCAATGACAAAAGCAACAAATGAAAGCATAGGATCAGTAGAACAGACTTATCCCACATTACTGCAGCTGCTGCTTATCTCTATGTAGTCTCATTACACATAGTAGGTACTGACAGAATGATCTCTCTATTGGTCTTTGGACAGGGATAGATAAGTTAAGTCTAGACCACAGAGAAATCACAAGAGCAAATCATGAAAGCAAAGGATCAGCAGCGCAAGTTAATCTTATTGTAATGCAGCTGCTGCTTATTTAGTCTCATTACACATAGTAGGTAATGACATAATGATAACTCATGTTCTTTGGACAGGGATAGATAAGATTAGAACACAGGGCAATGACAAGAGCAATACGTGAAGCAAAGAATCAGCAGAACAGACTAATTTCACTTTACTTCAGCTTCTACTTATCTCTATGTAGTCTAATTATACATAGTAGGTCATGGTAGAATGATGCTTCTATGGTTTTCTGGACAGGGATAGATAAAATTAGACTTGACTGATAAGGCAATGACAAGACCGATAATTTTATGTAAGAAAAAAAAACACCCAAAAAACAAAAAAGTGAAGAAAACAAGTGAAGGAAGTAAAGAAAACCATTTGTGATGGTCGTGTCTCTTTAAAGCAGTAGCCTCCAACCAGCGGCTCTCCTGCTGGGGAAGCACTATACCTCCCATCATGCCATGATGATGGTTGTAGTCAAGCCTCTGGAGAACCACAGGTTGGAGCCCTTGGATCCGGAGCATACATTTACAGCATATCTTACATCAGGCACAGGGGGCGCTCCTTCCATCTGCACCTCCGTAGAACTGGTCAGCTCGGGAGAAGTTGTATCTAGAATCTCCACTGCAAGACTCAACAGCAAGCGGGCGCGGAAGGAGACCCCCTCCCCGAGCCCCTCGTTCAGATCCTGGTGTTCGTCCATCAGCGTGTAATTCCGGGTAGAGCCGTACATGTTCACCCAGGCCGGGCCCAGTGTTGGGAGGAATCCTAGGGAAGAAACAGAATCATTCTTGTCCTACAAGTGAGCTGTACCCCTGTAGGTACTTAGAGCTCACACCTGCAGGAGTCCATGGTGGGCTAGTGTCCCCTCTAAGCTTGACTAGTTAGTGGCACATGTGCCTGTGGAGTCGATTGGAGGGGAAGGTGATCTAGTTCAGGACAGCCATCTATTTGCCACAGCAGAGAGCAGCTACAAAAAGCATCTCTTCCCCTGAAGAACCCAGCTTGTGAAATCACTTTGCTTCTCTCACGGTGGCCCTACACGATAACTGAAAACTTGATCTAGGTTCCCTCACAGTTTAAAGCTAATTTCCCCATCTAACAATAAGTGGTTGCCCAGAGAAACAAAAAAAAAAATTCTCAGATGTCTTCTCTGAGTCTTCATTCATCTCCCTGTGATGTTTTCTGCATTACTTATGCATTTCTGATGCTGCATGTCACCTCCCTTCTCTGCAGCATTTCAATTTATCAGTTTAAAAGCTGTTGCCTTGTAAAACTACAAGTCCCAGGATCCTTTGCTGTGCAGGGGTGTGGCATTAATGACTTCCCTGAACAAAGCCACACCCCATTGTCCCCTGATCTCCTGGGCTGGACACAGAGCTGTTTCCTTTAGATGGAGACACAGATCTACAGAGCTTTTTGTTATCAGACAGCTGATGTGGAACTGCAGGAAGCCCACACAAAATGTTTGTTACAAAACGATCGACCTGAAAGAGGGATTATTTCTCAAATATTTTTTTTCTGCTGGAAAATCCCTTGAAGACATGAATGTCTCTGCAGGGAGTTTTAGAACAAGTTTAGTGAGCTGAAGCAGTGCTGTAGCTACAGGGGTCACTTGAAACCAGAACCCTGAGCCAGGGGTGCCATGTGGTCACCACAAAGATACATTGCTGGGTCTATGCAGCAATCACACCCGATGCCTGTGGCCGGGATCAGAGTTAGAGTCCAGGATTCACTCCCGTTCACCTCTAGGTTCTCATTCTAACACACAGGAGAGGGTCCATTGTAAGGCCCTGTTCACACGACGGATTTGGCCGCGGTTATGGCCGCGGGTTCCGACGCGGTTTCCGGCCATAACCGCGGCCAAATCGCGCCTAGATTATTAACATGGTTTCCTTTTGGCAAACCGCGTTTTAATATTCACACGCCGCGGGTTTGGCCGTGGCTCCGGGGCCGCGGACAGACCCACGCGTGTGAAGAACTCTCCTGTCATTTCTTGACAGGAGTGCTCTGCGCAGCTGGGATGCGGCTAGCTCCGCGGCTTGCCCCCTGCTCTTAATTTGCACAGGGGCAAGTCCTCGGCGCAAGCCGCGCCCCAAACCACGCCCCTCCCACGGCGAGGCCACGCCCACCGCCCACGGCGCAAAACCGCGTCGGGAGACGCAGTTTGCGCCGCGGCCCGACGAGGATTTGGCCGCGGGAACCGCTGCGAGAGCCGCGGCTAAACCCGCGGCCAAGTCCGTCGTGTGAACGAGGCCTTAGGGCATGTTCACACGCCGTTTTTGGACGAGGTTTTGGACGAGGTTTTCGGAGTGTTTCCTCGCCCAAAACCTCGTCCAAAATGCTTCCAAAACACCTCCAGGTCATTTAATTGATTCCTATGTAAAACCTCGTTGTAGTTCACACACGACGAGGTTTTTACACGCTTCTTTGGAAGCATTGAAAAAGAAGTGTCATGTCAATTCTTGAAGCGCGTTGTAGGCGCGGTTTTTAGCGCGGTTTTTCCGTGTTTTTGGCGCAGTTTTCGACGCGGTTTTTGTCCTGGCTATTCATATGTATGGGTGAAAACCTCGTTGAAAGCCTGATCCAAAACCTGATCAAAGCCTCGTCAAAAACCTCGTCTGAAGAAGCGTTTTTCAGGCGAGGTTTTGATGTGGTTTGGACGAGGTTTTGGGCGAGGAAACGCTGTGTGAACATGGCCTAAGTGAATAAAGCATGAGCCTCTCCTGTGTGTTATGATGAGAGCCTGGAAGTGAAAAGGAGCAGATCGCTGGCAGCTCGGGGACTTTTTTTCTTTTATTTTTCCACAGCCTGGTCTAATTTCAAATGAATTTTATTTTGCTGAACAACCCCTTTAAGTAGGAATAATTTTCAGCATCACGCTAGACCGTATGCATCACGCCAAAAAGGGGCCCAATCTGACATTTTGCAGCTATGCTCCTGAGATAAAGATGTTTCCCTCCAGGAGATCGTGGCGTTCGGTTATACGGGTGACAACATATTTACATAAAGGGGTGGAGCTTGACCTCGGAATTACACGGGATCGGTCATAGCCACCGCTTTTGTTTGGACTGCACTCGTAGCTTTACCTTTGTCGCCCTCGTTGGAGATTTTGCGCAGGTCTATGAAGTGCGTCCCGATGGCGACGTCGTTCACCTTGTCGGAGTCCCTGATCTGGATCTTCATTCTCTTGCACAGAGGCGGAAACATCTCGGTGAATATGATCTGCTCGTTCCACATGGGCTCGTAGCTGCTCTTCTGCACCGACGTCTTACCCTGCCGGGCGGGACAAGAGCCGGGTGCATGAAAGCTTCCAGGTTCTGGCAGGACGTTGTAGGACACAATACATTGGGGCTTTCAATTACAATGGTTTCGGAATCTGCATTTTCTTATGAATTCCAGATTCATCTTATTGATACAGAACAATGTTTTATTAGTCCTTTGGGATTTTGGCAGCAGGAATCGATTAGTGACCCCCTGGACCACCAGGATTACCATAAACTAGTCAACACCAGCGGTGAAAATGTCCATGAACTGGACACCAGGGAGATCTGTCCTCTGGACACCACAAATAGAATGACAAGTGACCTCCTGGACTCCAAGGATATTATCCAACTGGATATAGGATGTATAAATATTAACCCTCTGAACAGAGGCGCTGTAACACCAACTCACTGGACACTAGGGGTAAACTATAAGCCCACTGAACACCAAGAATATACTGTGTATGGGCCCGGAGCAGACGGATGTCGCTGCACCTCTGCTAACCCTACTGTGTATGGGGCCCCGGAGCAGACATCACTGCACCTCTGCTAACCCTACTGTGTATGGGGCCCTGGAAGAGACGGATGTCACTGCACCTCTGCTAACCCTACTGTGTATGGGGTCCGGAGCAGCCAGATGTCACTGCACCTCTGCTAACCCTACTGTGTATGGAGCCCGGAGCAGACGGATGTCACTACACCTCTGCTAACCCTACTGTGTATAGACCCCGGAGCAGACGGATGTTACTGCACCTCTGCTAACCCTACTGAGTATGGGGCCCCAGAGCAGACGGATGTCACTGCACCTCTGCTAACCCTACTGTGTATTGGGCACCGGAGCAGACGGATGTCACTGCACATCTGCTAACCCTACTGTGTATGGGGCCCGGAGCAGAAGGATGTCACTGCACCTCTGCTAACCCTACTGTGTATTGTGCCCGGAGCAGACGGATGTCACTGCACATCTGCTTACCCTACTGTGTATGGGGGGCCAGAGCAGACGGATGTCACTGCACCTCTGCTAACCCTACTGTGTATGGAGCGTGGAACAGACGGATGTCACTGCAGCTCTGCTATCCCTACTGTATATGGGGCCCTGGAGGAGACGGATGTCACTGCACCTCTGCTAACCCTACTGTGTATGGGGTCTGGAGCAGACGGATGTCACTGCACCTCTGCGAACCCTACTGTGTATGGGGCCCCGGAGCAGACAGATGTCACTGCACCTCTGCTAACCCTACTGTATTTGGGGCCCCTGATGAGACGTATGTCACTTCACCTCTGATAACTCTACTGTTTTTGGGGACTGTGCAGATGGATGTCACTGCACCTCTGCTAACCCTACTGTGTATGGGGCCCTGAAGGAGACGGATGTCACTGCACCTCTGCTAACCCTACTGTGTATGAGGCCCTGGAGGAGACGGATGTCACTGCACCTCTGCTAACCCTACTGTGTATGGGGCCCTGGAGGAGACATATGTCACTGCACCTCTGCTAACCTTACTGTGTATGGGGTCCAGAGCAGACGGATGTCACTGCACCTCTGCTAACCCTACTGTGTATGGGACCCCGACGCAGACGGATGTCACTGCACCTCTGCTAACCCTACTGTGTATGGAGCCCCGGAGCAGACTGATGTCACTGCACCTCTGCTAACTCTACTGTGTATGGAGCCCTGGAGCAGACGGATGTCACTGCACCTCTGCTAACCCTACTGTGTATGGGGCCCTGGAGCAGACAGATGTCACTGCACCTCTGCTAACCCTACTGTGTATGGGGCCCCGGAGCAGACGGATGTCACTGCACCTCTGCTAACCCTACTGTGTATGAAGCCCTGGAGCAGACGGATGTCACTGCACCTCTGCTAACCCTACTGTGTATGGGGCCCCAGAGCAGACAGATGTCACTGCACCTCTGCTAACCCTACTGTGTATGGGTCCCAGGAGCAGACGGATGTCACTGCACCTCTGCTAACTCTACTGTGTATGGGATCCTGGAGGAGACGGATGTCACTGCACCTCTGCTAACCTACTGTGTATGGGCCACGGAGCAGACGGATGTCACTGCACCTCTGCTAACACCCTACTGTGTATGGGGCCCCGGAGCATGACAGATGTCACTGCAACCTCTGCTACCCTACTGTGTATGGGGCCCTGGAGCAGACGGATGTCACTGCACCTCTGCTAAACCCTCCTATGTATGGGGCCCGGAGCAGACAGATGTCACTACACTTCTGCTAACCCTACTGTGTATGGAGCCCGGAGCAGACAGATGTCACTGCACCTCTGCTAACCCTACTGTGTATGGGCCCCGGAGCAGACGGATGTCACTGCACCTCTGCTAACCCTACTGTGTATGGGCCCCGGAGCAGACGGATGTCACTGCACCTCTGCTAACCCTACTGTGTATGGAGCCCTGGAGCAGACGGATGTCACTGCACCTCTGCTAACCCTACTGTGTATGGGGATGTCAATCACTAATCATCTGACTGTTTAATCATCTGCCATTTATCCATTTAAAAGTAACAGCCTTTCCCTGTCTTTTCACCTCTTGATGAAGCACCAGTGCAGGCGTGAAATGCGTTGAGTTTTACCGCTATCCGTTTTATTAAATTAAATCACTTTTATACATTTCACTAATGAGTTAATTACTGAGACTTCAGTGGACACGAGCGACGAGGCGAACATTTTTCTATAGTACCGTGGTATACCCCCATACAATTTTGTGCTTAGGAGTCGAGCCAACGGCAGCCGGAATAGGTCCACAAATCATACCCCTGCCATGCCTCTTGTCTGCACAACACCCATAAGTGTTGTGCTCACGTTCATAAATTTGTCTTTTTCCTGTACTGGTCACACGAGGAGAGCCCCACTTCTTCTTCCATACTAGACTAATTGGTGAGGAAGGGAGGCGATGGCTTCCTGCTCTGCCCTATTTTTTACCTGTTAGTGCATCATGGGAACATAACAGTTAAAGCGGTTGTCTCGCTACATTGATTCATCTGACCTCAGTCCTGTTTTTTTTGGTTTCACTTTGAATTCAGGGGTGTGTTTACTGGCTTCTACTAGGCTGCAGTAGAAGCCAGGTCTGTAGCTATAGCGACCAGTGCTGGCAGCCTATCAGGAGAGATTGAACAGGTCTGTAGCTATAGAGACCAGTGCTGGCAGCCTATCAGGAGAGATTGAACAGGTCTGTAGCTATAGAGACCAGTGCTGGCAGCCTATCAGGAGAGATTGAACAGGTCTGTAGTTATAGCAACCAGTGCTGGCAGCCTATCAGGTGAGAGTGAACAGGTCTGTAGCTATAGCAACCTGAGGAGCCGATGCAGCCCATACAAGAGGGGATATCTAGGAATAGGTAGGACTCTGTTAATGGACACATATTGCAAAGTGACTTGTTTTTGCAAGATCGTTAACATAAAAAGCAGCAATCCGTGTAGTGAGACAACCCTTTAAAAGGGTTGTCTCACTACATTGATTCATCTTACCTCAGTCCTGTTTTTTTGGTTTCACTTTGAATTCAGGGGTGTGTTTACTGGCTTCTACTAGGCTGCAGTAGGAGCCAGGTCTGTAGCTATAGCAGCCAGTGCTGGCAGCCTATCATCAGAGATTGAACAGGTCAGTAGCTATAGCAACCAGTGTTGGCAGCCTATCATGAGAGATTGAACAGGTCTGTAGCTATAGCAACCAGTGCTGGCAGCCTATCAGGAGAGATCGAACAGGTTTGTAGCTATAGCAACCAGTACTGCCAGCCTATCATCAGAGATTGAACAGGTCTGTAGCTATAGCAACCAGTGCTGGCAGCCTATCAGGAGAGATTGAACAGGTCTGTAGCTATAGCAGTCAGTGCTGGACGCCTATCATCAGAGATTGAACAGGTCTGTAGCTATAGCAACCAGTGCTGGCAGCCTATCATCAGAGATTGAACAGGTCTGTAGCTATAGCAACCAGTGCCGGCAGCCTATCATGAGAGATAGAACAGGTCTGTAGCTATAGCAACCAGTGCTGGCAGCCTATCAGGAGAGATGGAACAGGTCTGTAGCTATAGCAACCAGTGCTGTCAGCCTATTATCAGAGATTGAACAGGTCTGTAGCTATAGCAACCAGTGCTGGCAGCCTATCAGGAGAGATTGAACAGGTCTGTAGCTATAGCAACCAGTGCTGGCAGCCTATCAGGAGAGATTGAACAGGTCAGTAGCTATAGCAACCAGCGCTGGCAGAATATCAGGAGAGATTGAACAGGTCAGTAGCTATAGCAACCAGTGCTGGCAGCCTATCAGGAGAGATTGAACAGGTCAGTAGCTATAGCAACCAGTGCTGGCAGCCTATCAGGAGAGATTGAACAGGTCTGTAGCTATAGCAACCAGTGCTGGCAGCCTATCAGGAGAGATTGAACAGGTCAATAGCTATAGCGACCTGAGGAGCTTATGCAGCCCATACAAGAGGGGATATCTAGGAATACGTAGGACACTGTTAAAAGACACATATTGCAAAGGGACTTGTTTTTGCAAGATATTTAACATAAAAAGCAGCGATCCCTGTAGTGAGACAACCCCTTTAAGCCAGCAGCGCCAACCCGAGGATCAAGAGCATGTGCCATGGTTTCCTGGTTTCCATAACTCTGGCCATATCGGGCCCTTATGCTATTGGGGCCCCTGAGCAACTGCCTAGTGTGCCCAATGAATGAGACGACCCTGAGCAGAGTCACATAGGTGCCCTCGGTCTTGTCTGCACTAGGTGGCACTGCCGCTTCGGCGCCCACCAGCCCCATTGCTGCCAGTGTTGTAGACTCGGGCTCCTGTAACTCTCAGTAGTGTAACTATCTGACAGCATAACATATCCCCATTAATCCCTTCTAGGAATACAAGTCTACTTCATGAATTGGTAAAACGCTTCCGGCGGCAGAGCTAATTTACAGAGAAAAAGCAATGGGCTCAGATGTCAACGTTTTCTAAGCGAAATTTGCTTTATTGGTTCGTTTAGAGAAAAAAACCTTGCGCTAGCTGGTGACATGATGAAGATTAGCGCAGCTCCCTGCGCTGCACTGTCGGCACCAGGCTGCACGGGTAGGACATAATTGCTTCTGTCAGTGCAGGAGTATTTCGGGTTTATTAAAGCCATTACTCTTCGCCGCTCTTCCTGTTCTGGGCGTAAAGTGATTGAGAAATATTGTGAAAAATGACACTGTCGGCACAGGAAGGGGTTAAAGTAATTATCCAGGCGGAGCTGTAATCACCCGTGCGGCGGCACTGCCAGCTTCACGGTACTATACATAGACTTTTTTTTGCACCTTTTGTGCTCGTAAAGTAGTAAAAATCAGCTTTTATCTTTCCTCCCAGAATTCCCTGCACAGGACTGGTCTGAGTCTCATAAGAGGAGTGGGCGGAGTCTCTCACTGTAAATTAAATGTCACATGACACTAAGGGGTGTGGTTTCATATCATAACTTACTGACAACCGGCGGGTGTCTCTGATGATAAAGGGGTACTCCTATCTCTTTAAAGGGGTTCTTTTACCAGAGCCCCAAGCAGATTTAGATTCATGCTTCCTGTCTCTTCCTGGCATTGATAAGCATATCAGCTCCATATTCACAGCTCTTCTTATTGCACTTACATGAGAGCAGGAGATGTATGTAATCTATAGGGCAGAGAGCTTCAGAGCTCAGAGTAAACAAAAGTAATTGCTCTCCTTTTTTTTGCTAGAGATAACACACTCTGTTCTGAAGCTGCTGGCGTCCTGTGTGTCGACCTGTGGTGATGTCACGTCCTGCTATCAGATAAGGCCACATGTATTTAGGTCTAAAACTCACTCTTTTTGCCCACAGTAACTTATGAGCAAAAAAGTGAGTTTTAGACCTAAACAGGTTCATAAATGTGGCCGAAAGAGCAGAGAGAGAAGGAGAGAGCGGGTCGGCAACCAAAGAAACCTGTGTGCACCAAGAGCAGATAAAATCTCTCTTATCTCCTCAACAAAGCTAAATTAACAAAGGAATACTGTGTATTCGGAAAAAGTCTTCAATTACCATTCCCTACATGTTGAAAGCTAATCTTCGTAGTGAGACAAACCCTTTAATCAGCTCTAAGCATGTCTGCCAAGGTAAATAGAGACTATTACCAAACACATTGCTGTTCTGATTTTGCTTCACTACAGAGTTAGAGCCATTCTTATCTCCTGTTTGTGTACACAAGCTTCCCTAGGTTAGCGACCACCTCTCTCTGCTCTAGTGATGTCACACCCTGCCGTGTCTTATCAGCAGGACGGAGTTTCTCATTCTTTGATCTTATCTTTCTATTGAGAAAAACTTAAACCCTTAGTTCCTGACCTAAGTGAAGCCTTGTACTGTTCTGTCCGGTACGCAGTCCACTCCGCAGCTAACAGTGTGTCTTGGCAGTATGCAAGTTTCTTTCTTTTACTAGGAACTTCCTCTGATGACAAAATACAGCTCTGCTACCTCACACTGCTTGGGCCAGACGCCCTGCTTGGGTAATGTCATTGCTTTTCACAACCCTTCCATCACTAATGTCCCTTTAACAGGCTGAGCTAGAAATAGCGGATAGCAAAACTGAGAACAGGAAGTGGGAGCCTGAAGCTGTAGAACCACCCATAGCCTGAACAGGAAGTGGGAGCCTGAAACTGTAGAACCACCCACAGCCTGAACAGGAAGTGGGAGCGTGAAGCTGTAGCACTGCTCTCAGTCTGAACAGGAAGTGGTTGCCTGAAGCTGGAGAACCGTCCACAGTCTGAACAGGAGGTTGGTGCGTGAAGCTGAAGAACCACCCATAGCCTGAACAGGAAGTGGGAGCCTGAAGCTGTAGAACCGCCCACAGCCTGAACAGAAGGATGGTGCGTGAAGCTGCAGAACCACCCACAGTCTGAACAGCCTGAAGCTGTAGAACCACCCACAGCCTGAACCAGAAGTGGGAGCCTGAAGCTGTAGAACCGCTCACAACCTGAATAGGAAGTGAGAACATAAAGCTGTAGGACCACTCACAACCTGAATAGGAAGTGGGAGCTTGAAGAGGCTGAGAAGAATGAAAACAGCTAGATGGGACAACCCCTTTAAGAAGATCACATAGAAATGTTATCCTCTGGTTCTGGCATAATTGCACAGGAAGAGAATCACAACCTTCTTCTATGGTTTAGGGTTGTCCCATGACTGTAATAGCATGTAATAGATAAGGGAATTCCACTACTACCCCAAGTGGAGAATCATTGCAAACAATAGTGTTCGCTGTGGAGGACCGTGGCCACCCATTTATTTGAATGGGTGTCGTGTAATGCCCCATTTATCCTGTAGAAGAGATGAGTAACCAAAAGCAGCTCTTCCTCAGGATTTCCAGCTGCAGGACCGCTGATCATCGGCCGACTACCTGCAGGTTCTCAGTTATTAAAGTGTCTGTACCCTTTAACAGAATAATAAAACACCCAAACGTAAGGACTTACTGGACCCCAAATCCCAATTTCTTCTTACCTTTTGCCCAGCAAAGGAGACCTGCACATAGGGATCTACTAAGTCTTTGTTTTCTCCAATAAGAGCTTTCTTCACGTTGGCCATGATGCTGGTGTTCATTCGTGGGAGGCCTTCCGCGCGGTAGATTTTGACATAGAAACGGGCCCACTGACGCTCCGGAGGAACTCCATCTGGAAGCAGCAGGTTCCTGTGGTGGATAAAGCCATATTTAGTAGGTATTGGAACACTTGAGGTCACGGTCTACTCTTGAAGACCTTGTCTTATAGGGGTGGTCCCACCATTGACTGTGATGACATGTTGATAGGACTTCAAAGTATGAAAGATGCGGGTCCCACCTCTGGGCCTTGCACCTATCTTGGGAATGGGCCCCTGAAAGTATCGGCTCAGAATGGAGAGCTGTTCACACTTGCGCACGACTCTCCATTCTGTTCTATGGCAGTTTTGACTACGGTTGAACATAAGTATAGATCATAAGTTGGATATCTACTCTACCTACCTACTCTCTTGCTACCTACTCTATTCACCAGACTACTGAAGTCAAAGAACTGGCACCATCTTCGTCTTCCTTCCATGGCTGAGTCATGGTGACACACTAGGCTTTGGTTGAACTATTGCAATGCAACGTCAAGCAGTTCCACCACCTTCAACATTGTGGGATATGGACAGGTATCATCATTAGGCCTCTATGTGGAGCTCCTAATGCTAGTGAAGAAGCCTCTGACTATAGTCTTCATATTGTCATCTACATTGGTTGCCATGGGTGTCACAACGCGGGCACTTTAACACAATGGTGGTCCCTCAACACAACAGTTAGACTGCTGCCATGGTCCAGGTCAGGATACTGAGGTCACTTAGGAGTCCTCGCCTTAGTGAATGACTTCATGCACTAACCCTAATTCTTTGGTGCAATTTGGTGCATTTGGCAAGTGGTAAGGTAACCCTACCCATCCCAACAACCAAAGGGGTAAGGTAACCTTCCCCACCCCAACAACAAAAGGGGTAACGTAACCTTCCCCACCCCAACAAACCAAGGGGTAAGGTAACCTTCCCCACCCCAACAACCAAAGGGGTAAGGTAACCTTCCCCACCCCAACAACCAAAGGGGTAAGGTAACCTTCCCCACCCCAACAACCAAAGGGGTAAGGTAACCTTCCCCACCCCAACAACCAAAGGGGTAAGGTAACCTTCCACACCCTAACAACCAAAGGGGTAAGGTAACCTTCCCGAACCCAACAACCAAAGGGGTAAGGTAACCCTACCCACCCCAACAACCAATGGGGTAAGGTAACCCTCTCCACCCCAACAACCAAAGGGGTAAGGTAACCTTCCCCACCCCAACAACCAAAGGGGTAAGGTAACCTTCCCCACCCCAACAACCAAAGGGGTAAGGTAACCTTCCCCACCCCAACAACCAAAGGGGTAAGGTAACCTTCCCCACCCCAACAACCAAAGGGCTAAGGTAACCTTCCCCACCGCAACAACAAATGGGGTAAGGTAACCTTCCCCACCCCAACAACCAAAGGGGTAAGGTAACCTTCCCCACCCCAACAACCAAAGGGGTAAGGTAACCTTCCCGAACCCAACAACCAAAGGGGTAAGGTAACTTTCCCGACCCCAACAACCAATGGGGTAAGGTAACCTTCCCCACCCCAACAACCAAAGGGGTAAGGTAACCCCATCCCACCCAAACAACCATAGGTAAGGTAAACCTCATCCACCCCAACAACCAAAGAGGTAAAGGTAACCTTCCCCACCCCCAACAACCAAGGGCTAAAGGTAACCTTCCCCACCCCAACACCCAAAGGGGTAAGTTAACCCTCTCCACCCCAACAACCAAAGGGATAAGGTAACCTTATCCCCACCCCAACAAGCCAAAGGGTATGGTAACCTTGCCCGAAACAGAACCAAAAACCAAAGCGGGTATAGTAACTTTCCCGACCCCAAACAACCAATGGTAAGGTAACCACTCCCCACCCCAACACCAAATGGGGGTAAGGGTAACCCTCCCTACCCCAACAACCAAAGGGGTAAGGTAACCCTCCCCACCCCAACAACCAATCTGTATTATGACCCCACCTGCCATCTCATATATAACATTAGTGTCCCTGTGAGTTGAGCAGGAGGGGTCCTCCTCAAGATCAGGTCGCGATTTGAACTTGCAATCCTCTACACATTCCGCGTTCTCCATGTGTTATGATAAATTTAGAGCAATTTTCTATGAATTAAACTACTCTTGTGCTCACTCCTCCTCGCTACAGACAGAAACCTGGAAAGATGTAGACATTTCACCGGGTTTCTTCTCTTGTCAAATGTCTAATAAATTGCCCGGTTCAACTTTCTCATAATGCGTAGATGTCTCTGCCTTTGCTTGTTTCTCCCTTTCGCCTGGTACTGCAGGAGCAGCGCGGCTCCCAGACGTCTTATAGAAAGGGCTTTGATGTTTGTCTATTAAAAGATCGCGTCTCTCCTGAATATTACCACGTATCACTCCGCAGTCTGGATTCCATATGATGCGGAGGGATTCTGGGGCTGTGCACTGCAGGCGAATAGTGACAGACCGGGGACTTGAGGGGGAACATTATCATTAAACCTATCCTACATCAGCAGATTAGAACTCACAACATTCTACTGTTGTGTCTGTATGGGCAGTGCACAGGAACAGAGCTAAAAGAGTCCAGAGGTAACAGTAGCAGCCAGGCCCAGGTGCGTCAAATAGGCACCAAATATATGGCGCAGAGGAAGTGGGGCAGGAAGGGGGGGGGATTGTAACAGGTTTAGGGCCCAGAAGCTTCTCTGACAGAGCAGGAGGAAGTGAGTGCTATATGACTGCTGTAAAAAATATGTGATGGTACTGAAATACTCCTATAGCCCCTCTGTTGTTATTAATACAATCCTACCTATCTTGTCTCCCACAGTATCACTTTTTGGGCAAGACGCTGCTGTCTAAAGTTCCCTGTGATAAGTCTCTCCTTTCCTGTTGTCATTAGTGCAGTCCTGCCTATCTGGTCTCCTACAGCAGCGGTCTGCAAAGTGCGGCTCTCCAGCTGTTGGGAAACTACAACTCCCATCATGCATTTATATAATCTATACAGTGCATATGGAGTTTGTAGTTTCCAACATAAGCTGTAGGCCGCACTTTGCAGACCACTGCTGTAGGAGACAAGATAGGTAGGATTGCACTATTGACAACAGGAAAGGAGACCACTGTCCTACAGTATCAGTGTTGAGGCAAGGAGCTGCTTCCGAGAGTCCCCTCTGATTAGTCCCTCCTTTCTTACCTATCTTGTCTCCCATAGCATGTTTTGAGGCACAAAGCTTCTGTCTGGAGTCCCCCCTGATGAGTCCCTCCTTTCCTGTTGTCAGTTATACAGTCCTGCCTATCTTGTCTCCTACAGTAATGAACTTTCATACACGAGCTGCTTCTGGTTCGCCCGCTGATCAACCTACCATTACTTTGTCAATTATACAATCCTGCCTATCTTTCTCCTTGATCACTTTTCAACTAAGGACTGCTTCCAGGAGTCCCCTCTTATTAGTCCATTCTTTCCTCCCTATCTTGTCTCCTACAGTATCAGTTTTAAGGCAAGGAGCTGGTTCCTGCATTACCCTCTTATTAGTCCCTTCTTTCCTCCCTATCTTGTCTATCACGATATCAGTTTTGAGGCACGGAGCTGCTTCCTCGAGTCCCCTCTGATGAGTCCCTCCTTTCCTGTTATCAGTTTTACAGTCCTGCCTATCTTGTCTTCTGCTATATCACTTTTCAAACACAAAGCTGCTGCCTGGTGTCCCCTCTGATTAGTCCCTCCTTTTCTGCCTATCTTGTCTCCCAGAGTATCAGTTTTGAGGCACGGAGCTGCTTCTTGGCATCCCCTCTGATGAGTCCCTCTTTACCTGTTATCACTTACACAGTCCTGCCTATCTTGTCTCCCCCACTATCACTGATGATAATGTGACATAATTTATAAAAAGGGAGATTAGCAAACTATTGATCACAGACAAACGGGGGGAGGGAATAAAAAGCAAATTAAGACACTAAATTCACCACTAATTTTGTGTCTAATTGCCACAACCATGCGACTAATTAGACGCACCTCTGCCCCCTTATGGCTTTGGTATCGTGAAAGTAATACATTTGGCGCAGCCATTATCAGTTGTTTTGCTACTCCGCACTTTATTTACACACTGTTGCATATTGTACAAAATGAGCTTAAAAATGGCGCAGGCTTCTGGTATCGGCATCTTTTCTGTGATGCTATTGCAGGTTTTTTTTCTAGCTATCCCCATAGTCTGGCTGTCCTTTGATTGTGAGAGATGTCTACTTCGTTTAACTGATTGATCCATACACTTTTCTTAGAAGGAGTCAAGATAGAGGATTAAAGCAACATCTATCGTCGCGGCTTCAAAGTCCCAAAAAACGGGAAAGCAGAGATAAGAATGTGACGTCTCACAGAGGCTTTGAAGCCTCGCCAGTAAAAACTGCTATGTACCCATGTCCTGTAATCTCATAAAAAGCCCCCCAGATGTTCCTCCTATCCGGCTATGTGCAAATACTCTACTGGTCATGACCTCAATGCAGTAGTAACCACCAGTGGTCCTCCTATTACAACACAGAGCACCACTCCACTGGCCCTAACTCTCAAGCTTTCCTCATTTATTATATCTGGGTCCACACTAAATGTTTACCCTAAGAAATCCAATTGGGGACTGATGGGCTGGGGTAGCTTGTCATTAGCTGCCATGTGGCTCCTGTCCATGGGCGTTGTTGTGGGTGCTTGCCGTGGTGTGCGACTGATGGCTTCTCAGCTACGTTCCAGTTCTGGTAACTTCTATATAGGGTGTGTCCTGGCCCTTTTAGGTTTAAAGGACCAGTTCACAATGCCTATATGTTGACTCCTCTATAGGGTGTGTCCTGGACCTTTTAGGTTTAAAAGGGCCAGTGAACGATGCCTGATAATTTGACTCCTCTATAGGTTTCCCTGGACCTTTAGGTTTAAAGACCATTCACAATGCCTGTAGTTGACTCCTCTAAGGTTGTCCTGGACTTTTAGTTTAAAGGGCAGACGAACGATGCCTATATGTTTGACTCCCACGGTATAGAGGTCCCTGGCCCTTTTAGATTTAAAGGGTCCGCGAACGATGCCTATTTGCTCCTAAGCCTTTTTGCTGCCACCCTGTGGCTATTTAAAGGGACTCTTCGCCCACCTTTGTGCCAGATCTCTGGTGTTGCTTCTTGCATTCTGTAAGATTTATGGTGTATTGCTTCTCGCTCCCTGACTTTGGCTTGTTACATGTCCGCTGCCTGCCCTGACCCTTGGCTTGCCTGTGACTATGAAAGAACTCTGACCTATGGGCTGTCTTACCAAACTTCTGCTCCTCCGGTACACACTTAACATCCTTAGCCACCATGGTACTACCTGGATTTTTACGGGTTGCTACAGGTAACTCGCAACGTAAAGAGGTTCAAAGGTAATACACTAAGTGACTCTTAGACTCTGTTTCCCGGTTGTACCCAAAAACCTACGGATGGACTAGTGGACCCACCTCATGACTCTGGTGAGCAATGACAAAACCCTTTAGAAGGGACATTACCATCAATTTTTTTTCTTTTTACATATTGACAAGCAATATGTGACTAGAATATGGATTTTTTTTTTCTCTTGGGTGGATTTTTTTTTATATAATTTTTTTAAAACTTTCTTCTATTACAATTAACTCTCCCTAACTTTCCTTTGTGTAGCTGAGAGCACAGCAGGAGAAATTGCTTAAGGTCCTTATTTCAAATGATAGTATTATCAGCAATAACTTGATAATGGTGAAGAAGCCCCCTCCACTGTGCAGAAAAAGATAAAATTATTTTGATTTCATGTATTGCTTTGTGTCTAGTCTAATCTTATCTATCCCTGTCCAAAGAACAATAGAGTGATCATTTTTTCATTACCTACTATGTGTAATGAAACTACAAAGATAAGCAGCAGCTGAAGTAAACTGAGATTAATCCGCTTTGCTGATCCTATGTTTTCATGTGTTGCTTTTGTGATTGCCTTTTGATCTAGTCTAATCTTATCTATCCCTGTCCAAAGATAGAGTGATCATTCTGTCATTACTTATGATGTTTAATGAAACTACATAGAGCTAAGCAGGTGCAGTAAAGTAAGATTAGACTGCTCTACTGATCCTATGCTTTCATGTGTTGCCCTTATCACTGCCCTATGATCCAGTCTATTCTTATCTATCCCTGTGGAGAAAATGAACAGAACGATCATTCTGTCATTACCTCCTATTTATATACACGACTACAATAGAGATAATAGCAGTGCATAAATTAATTAATCTGGGGGCTGGATCCCGATCTTTCCACGTGTTGGCTCATATCATTGCCCTGTGTTCTAGTCTATTCTTATCTATCCCCATGGAGAGAACAACAGCGCGATCATTATATCATTACCTACTATTTGTAATGAGACTATATAGTGATAAGCAGCAGTAAAGTGAGGTTAGGTTTGCCCTGCCATTCAGAATGCCACAGCAAGACAATATTTTAGATGTAATTTTTGCATAGGAAAGTCAAAATAAAAAAAATTACAAAAAATTCAATAATTTTTTTTCTAGTAATTCTGGTTTTAACAAAAATTCTCCTTTCTGATGGAAATGCCTCTTTCAGGAGATCATTCTCCAGTGCATCAACCTCTCTGTCCTGAATATCCTCAATAATACGTCCAGTATGCCCCGGTATCACTGCAGTCCCCCCCCCCCCCCCCCCCCCCCCCCCCCCCCCCCCTCCTCCATCCCCCACATTATAACGTCTCTCACCACTCGCCGTATTTCGGAGAACCTTTGGCCTTAATTAAAAGATAATAAAGGAATGCAATCTCATTTAATTTCCTGTGTCCTCAGGAGATCTCAGTTATTGGAGCGGCTGTAAGTGACAGAGCTGCCTTATATTATAACCTAAGGGAGGAGGGCGAGGAAGAGACGGCTGTGCAGGACTCGTCCCGTGGTGACCTGATTTCAAGGCTCCCGCTCGTCTTTGTGGGTTAGTTACAGATCTATGTATTAATCAGAAGAGCTGCGCACCTTTAATGTAGAGGGACCCGCACCCATCAGACTCGGATATCACATCCTATCAATATACCATTAAGTAAGTAGTCAGCCACCAATTGTACAACAGATGAGAGGGGCTGTAATGGACATCATAGGTCGACCTCAACTATGAGCATACAAATGGAAAACAAATCATAGAAATCACATTGACTGATTTGAGAAAGAATTTATTTGCAATTATGGTGGCAAATAAGTTATTTGGTCCCAATAACAAAAGTTCATCTCAATACTTTGTTCTATCTCCATTGTTGCAATGACAGGTCAATCTTTTCTGTAAGGCCTTCACAAGGTTGGCACCCCTGCAGCTGTATGTTGCCCATCCTCAATGCAACTCCTCTAGGACAGATGATTTTTTTTCGGCTCTATCTAGCTGAGCAAGCACGGACGCTCAACTCTCTCCAGAGTTTTTTTATGGGTTGACATCTGGAGACTGGCTAGCGCACTCCAGGACCTTGAAGTGCTTCTTACAGAACCTCTCCTTCATTGCCCTGCGGTGTGCTTGGATCACTAATACATGCTGAAAAGACCCACCACGTTTTCTCTTCAATGGCCTGCTGATGGAAGGAGGTATGCACGATACCATTGCCCCATTCTTTCCATTCATGAGTAACACGGATCAGTCATTCCTGGTTCCTTTGCAAAAACTGCCCCAGAGCAAGATGCTGCCCCCGCCATCGCTGTCAATTAGTCTGGATTCCTTTGCATCAACGCAGCATTCTCTCTCCTCCAAACAATATGAGTTTTGTTTCTACCCAACATTCTAATTGGTTTTCATCTGACCATATGACCATCCTCCTCAATACTACTATCCATGCATCTGAAATGCTACTCTATGCAATCGTCAGACGGAGGCCCGGACATGTACTGGCTAAGCAGGGGGACACGTCTGCACGTGCAGGATCTGAGTCCTGGCGGCGTAGTGTGTTACTGATGGTAGCCATTTGTTTCGTTTTGGTCACAGCTCTCCTGCAGGTCATTCGCCACTAGGTCCACCGTGTGGTTTCTGGATTTTTCTCACTGTTTCTTGTGATAACATTTTGACCTCCAACCCTTTGAATCTTATGTGGAGCTCCAGATGGAGGGAAGATAAATCATGGTCTTGTATGTCTTCCCATTTCTTCTAGATTATTGCTCACATCATTTGATTCTTCATAGCTCCAGCTCTTGCCATATGCAGATTTCAGTCTTCCAGGTTGCTGCAGCTACATCTTTGTTTCCTGGGTGTTCTCGAAGCAGCTCTTTCTGTTGGTCCTTTCACTCATAGAGGAGTTTGGAGTGTGACTGTGTTATTTTTTTATTTTTTTTAGTAATATTTATGGAAAAAAGTTTTTTTTAATTTTTTTTATTATTGTGTCAGTTGATCTTTTAATACTGATAACAATTTTGCTAACAGGAGCCATTACTACTGAATGAGTGAGGACAGAAACCTCTGTTAGAAGAATTTACAGTCTGTGAGAGCCAAAATCTTGCTTGTTTTGTAGGGGACACAATACTATATTTTTTCCACCATAATTTGCAATAAATTCCGTTTCCAAATCAGACAATGACATATTCCTCGATTTGTTTCTCATTTTGTCTCTCATAGTGAGGTCGACCTATGATGTCAATTACAGGGCTCTCTCATCTGTGGGAGAACTTGCACAATTTGGGGTTGACAAAACCCCTTTGTTTCCGCACTGTAGGGTGGGGGCACCCTTTAATGTATCCCCCGTATCTGTCCCGAGCAGCCCCCATCACAACCTTCGTTCGTCCTCATCGGTCTCTTTTTGATTTATAAAGGGGTTTTTATGTTGTCCCCCCCTTCCCACCAGGGCGAGTAAATTTTTGAGAAAATTTTCACCCCGGCGGTGATGTCATCAGGTCGAGGGGAGCCCATTTTGGGGGAAACTGGTGCTTATTATACCAAGAAAACAACATCTTTTAAAATCTGCCCCCAACACACAACCCCTCACAGTGTGGGACGGGGTGCTAGACCAACCGTGACAGATTCTGGTGCCCACCAGTTGCATTGATTCTGGGGAAAATCTTAAATCTTTTTGATTGATTTGGCACCACATTGAAAAATGAAGTTAAAACTTCAGATTTTATTCATTTCAATTTAAAAATTGTATAGGTTTCCACTAAAAAAAATAAATTTCAAAATGAGCAACGCGTTTCAAGCCGAGCTCGAGTCATTTGTACAGAATCCCTTTTCCCATTGTTTAAAAAGACATTTAGTTACACCCAGGTCCCATCCTACTAAAGGGGTCTCCACTGGGGTTTGTCCAAAATAGAAACTTTGGGCTTAATAACTCAATGAAAAAAAAACCCCCTTAAAACGAATTAAAAAAAATTTCATGAAACTGATTTTCGCCCCTCCTTCAAAAGCAGCTGAAAAAAACACCTTTTTTTTGGGGCGTTTTTCATTTTTTTAACACTTTTTTTGGAGCGCTTTTCTCTCTTTTAAATTTTGCCCAAAAATTTGCCCCTTTGGGTATAAATCAAAACCCCAAGGGGGAGTTTAAAATTAATATCCTTCCTTTAGATCCTGTACCCCTTTTACACTTGTCCCTTTTTGCGCTGCGCGTGCTACGCTTTATTAAAATTTTCACCAATTCTTGCACCCAAAAACCCCAAAAAACCCCTTTTTCTTTGTATACAGCAAGATAACTATATACATAAAATCTGTAAAGAAAAAGGATTTTTTGCGTCAAAAAACCCCAAAAAAGCATTTTGCGCCCAAAAACCTAAAAAAAAACCCCATTTTTTGTGCAGAAGTGTCATTTTTGCGCCAAAATTTTAAAAATATTTATCTTTAAACCCCCAAATCCTAAAAAAAAAACGGATTCTGGCCCGAAAAATTTTAAAAATGTTTTTTTTTGCGTTTTAAAAGCTAGATCACCTTATTAGGCCCCAAAAACGTAAAAAATACGATTTTAGCACCAAAAAACCCTAAGAAAAACGGGTTCTGGCCCGAAATCGTAAAAAACTTTTTTTTTGCGAAAAGCAGATCACTTTATTAGCCAAATCTTAAAAAAAAAATTTTTTTAGTGCCAAAAAAAAAAAAAAAAACTGATTTTTTGCGCAAAAACTTAAAAAAAACCCCCTATTTTGGGGATCAAAGCAATAACTTTTTTAGCGCCAAAAAATAAAAAGTTAAAAAATTTTTAACACCAAAAGCCGAAAAAAAAACATTCTGGGCCAAAATCCGTATAAAAAAGTATTTTTTCGAAAAAAATATAATTGGGGCAAAAACGTTTTCGACCAAAACAGACATTTTATACAAAAGGTACAAAAAAGGGCCATCAGACACTTGTAGCAGATTTGATCAGATAAACCTTTGTTACCCCCATTATAGGGGGGACTTTGGGTCTCCGGGGAGGGTTTTTCATTGAAAATCGTGGAAAAAAAAACGCCGCGAAAACGCGCCAAAAAACGCGGCAAAGACGTCCAGCGCTTCCATAGACTCCGTAGAAAATTTTCTGCGCGGCTCTGCCGTTTTAAGAATGTTGCAAAATACGCCCAGTAAAAAAAACGAGCAGAAAAAAAAAAGCTCAGTGTAGACAGCAGAGGTTTTACATTAGAGTCTATGGAGATGATTACAGTCGTTTTACCAGCGTTAGAAAACGAAAAACGCTGAAAAAACGGACGTTTTTCTGTGCAGTGTAGACAGAGCCTTACAATGTATATACATATTGTACAAAATTAATGCAGAAAATCAAAACCGGAGTAAAGAACATTAGTGGAAACAAAGGGCGATATGTCCCATTAGGGCTACTCCATTTTTTGGGGTGTATTTTGCACCAAAAAACTGTTGACACCGTATTCTCTATATAAATGAACTGTTGTACAACAAAAACAGTTTACCCAGAAAGCTGAATTCTGAGGCAGAGAGCAGTGCAATGTGGGAGTTCAGATAACAGCATTCCAGACACATTTAATTCAAGTGAATTTCTACATTTACTTTGGGCATGAGTGGAGAAGATAGCAAAGCTCACACAAGGGACAAGACAAGTAATAAAAAGGGCCCCCAACATTGGGCCACATGTATGAATCCCGCCGGGGCGGGGCGCACCATTCCGCCCGTTTTACGGCGGAATAAGCGCCTGATTTATGTCGGGGGCCGGGCGCGCTCATACATACAATGTAAAGTCCGCCGCGCCTCGCCCGTGTTGGGGCGCCGTGCGGGGTCCGAGGCGCAGTTTCGCGCTGCGCCCTATGATTTCGCCGCCGGAGGGGTAGCGCACTCATACATGCGGGGGAAAAGTCCCCTGCGCCTCACCATGTGTGTGGGACACAGTGGGGGGGACAAAAAAGGGGGCCCAGTGCGGACTTAGGCGCTGTGCGGTGCTGCGCCGGAAATCTGTTCCGATGCGAGACAGCTGAAACAAGCGAGAAATCATTCCAGATGTCGGGGCGGAGTATGAATCAAAAAATCGCCTTTATAAAGGCGTTCAACATTCTCAGAAAAGAGCTGAAACCTAAAAAAAAAAATTAATAAAACAAAATCACTTCCCCCAAATATCCTAATTCAAAAATTTAAGGATATGGAAATTCCCGGGAAATACAGTAATTCAAATTTCTGAAGCTATTCTGATTGTGGCGAAGCCAGCCAATCAAGATAGGGCGACAGTAAACCCATTAAAAACCCTAGGGGGAAGTTAGACCAATCAGAACCCACGCGGGATAGTTCAAAATACAGAAAAAATGCTAGAAAAAGCTGATTGGTTTAAGCTACCGGGACTTGGCTAGCTCAGCCAATTCAGAAAGGAGCGACAAAGACCCATTCTAGCCTAGGGGAGAATTTGACACAAATCCAGAATTCACGGGGTTTAGAATTCCCCAAATAATACTCAGTAAAAAGACAGAAAAGCTGATTGGCTGAGCTAGCGGGGCTTGGATTCCCAGCCAATTCAGAGCGGAGCTACTTCTCCCATTATAGTCTATGGAGAGATGGGCGCCTGAAATCCGGCCTCAGCGCCGTGCGGCTGAAGTATTAATAAAAAAATAATTTTTATTAAGTGTAAAACATTATCAGATAAAGAGCAGAACCCTTCTTTACAATAAAGCAGTTAAAAAACCCGAACAACCGTTTGTCGCCGAGACCGGCCTTTATAGGGAATTGCAATAGAGAGAATCCGGGAAATACAAGTAATTCAAATTGTTTAAGCTATTTCATTGTCGGCAAACAGCAATCAAAAGGGCGAAAAAACCCATTTTTCTTGAAAAGATTTGCATAGAATAGACGACAATGTCCATTAATCCTATGGAGAAAATTGACCAATAATTAAAAGCGGAATTCAAAATCAGTAAAAGCAGAAATGGCTGTTTGGTTGAAGCGGGGGCTCTCACTTAGCAATCAACTTAGCACTTTTCTAGAGTTTATGGGAAAAAATTTGAGCGGCTTGTGATTGGCTAAGTTAAAAAAAGGTGCCGTTATTTGACCAATGGGAGAGCAGCGACGCTCCTTTGGGTTCTTTACCAACATCTTTTGAATTTTAAAATGGGGAAAATTTTGAACTTTTCCGTGTTTTAATATAAAATTGGGGGCAATTTTTTCCATAGAAAAAATGAATTTCCTTATTTTGTTGCAATTTATTGACCCGCTAAGAAATAAAAAATTAAAAAAAATTTTTAGAAATTACTTATTTCTGGGATTCTTTTCTTTTTGCAATTCCCTATGTAGCGCCGGTCTCGGCGACAAACGCTTGTTCGGGTTTTTAAACTGCTTTATTTTTAAAGAAGGGTTCCTCTTTATTATAATGTTGACACTTAATAAAATTTATTTTTTTATTAATACTTCATTCCGCACGGAGCTGAGCGCGAGATTTCAGTGCGCCATCTCTCCATAGGACTATAATGGGAAAGTAGCTCGCGCTCTGATTGGCTGTGATAGCCAAGCACCCGCTAGCTCAGCCAATCAGCTCTTTTCTGTCTTTTTACTGTATTTTGAATTATTCCCGCCCTGGATTTGATTGGTCTAAACTTCTCCATAGACTAGAATGGGTCTTGTCGCCTCCTATTCTGATTGGCTGAGCTAGCCAAGTCCCCGGTAGCTCAGCCAATCAGCTCTTTTCTGCATTTTTTCTGTATTTTGAAACTATCCGCCGTGGATTCTGATTGGTCAACTTCCCCATAGGTTTTAATGGTTCACTGTCGCTCCTATTCTGATTGGCCGGTTTATGCCGACCAATGAGAATAGGTTTCAGAATTTGAAAATTTCTGTATTTCCCGGCAATTTCCAATATCATAATTCTTGTTTTTGCGCCCTTCTAGAGTTTGGGAAAGTGATTTTTTTTTTTTTTATGTTTATTTTGTACGTTCAGCTCTTTTCTGACATTTGTTTTCCGCCTTTATAAAGGCGATTTTTTCGGAATCATACTCTGCTGCACGGAGCCGACGCCGAGATTTCTGTCGCGATCTTCTATCTGCTTCCTCGCATGTTCGGATCCTGCTTCACTTCGCCTCTGCCGGAGCATTTAGACCAAAAAAAACCCGGTCTGCCTGTCGGAGCTGCCAAGCGCTGCATTGCGCCTCGCTTTGCCGACTCGCCATCGTACATGCCTCGGAGTATACGAGCGCGCCGTGTCCCGCCCCGGAACGCCTACCCCGCGCCCACACCGCGCCCATGCCCGCCCTTCATGCGGGGCGCAGCGGGAAAAGTGGCGAACACTGCGCCTAACACGAACCCCCTGCGTCCGACGCGGGATGGGGGGGGCTGGGAGGCGCAGTGTACGCCAAAAAACGGGCGAAAAGCCCGATCATACATGTCGCCCTTTGTGTCCAGGATTTGGAAAACATGACTGCTTTCCTAAAAAGACAGCGCTACGCCTGTCCACTGGTTGTGTGTGGTATTGCAGCTCTCATTCCCTTCAACATAGATGAGCTGCAATACCAGACAGGACCTTTGGCAGGCGTGGCGTCGTTTGTAGAAAAAAGTTACCGTGATTTTCTAATTCCAGAGAACCCCTCTGATGTTTTGGTCGTGAGTAATGCTCATTGCCTCTAAGCTGACACTTACCGGGCTGAGTGTAGACCGTCCCCACGTCCATCTTAAAGGCACCGACCAAGGTCCCGCTGCGCAGCAGGTTCTTGGAATGGATGACCTGCAAGCAAACACAAAGGATCAATCTGCAATGCTCTGCAAGTGTCCGGGGTTTAGTCGTTGTGTTATAGGAGCCCCGAGCATCGGCAGCCCAAGAGCCAAGTGTCCCTATCAGTCCAACCACAGGTCAGGCATGTAAGCAGGGGTCTACTTAGATGGAGATAGGGAGGATTCAAATCAATCTCCTTCCCATCTACAACTGGACAGTCCTCCAGTTACTTGTCTGGATTGTCATCTCTTGTCACACTGCTCATGGGGTAGGAGATAGGGCCAACCTGAGGGGATCTCTAAGGGGTAAGGTCAGCATGGCTTATATAGTGGACCCGCGTCAGATTCTGTGTCTTCTTTGGTCTCTTGGCCTAGTGTTATTATTTAGATGGTGGAGATAGACATGAGATCTTGGTTGGCAGATTCAAGCTAATTTGATGGCATCCACTTATTACAGAGTCAGACTGAGCTACCTGGGGTCCACCAGTGGAGTTGATTCTTGGGGTTCACCAGTGGAGTTGATTCTTGGGCGCCCATCAGTGGAGTTGATTCTTGGGGCCCACCAGTGGATTGATTCTTGGGGCCGACCAGTGGAGTTGATTCTTGGGACTCACCAGTGGAGATGATTCTTGGGGCCATCAGTGATGTTGATTCTTGGGGGGCCCACCAGTGGAGTTGATTCTTGGGGCCCACCAGTGGAGTTGATTCTTGGGCCACCAGTGGAGTGATTCTTGGGGTCCACCTGGGAGTGATTCTTTGGGGGGTCCACCAGTGGAGTTGACTCTTGGGGCCACCAGTGGAGTTGATTCTTGGGCCACCAGTGGAGTTGATTGTTGGGCTCCAACGGTGGAGCTGATTCTTGTGGCCCCCCAGTGGAGATGATTCTTGGGACCCCACCAGTGGAGATGATTCTTGGGACCCCACCAGTGGAGATGATTCTTACTGGGACCCACCAGTGGAGATGATTCTTGGGACCCAACCAGTGGAGATGATTCTTGATGACTTGGGCCACCTGTGGAATTGATTCTTGGAGCCACCAGTGGAGTTGATTCTTGGGGGCCACCAGTGGAGTTGATTTTTGGAGCCACCAGTGGAGCTGATTCTTGGAGACACCAGTGGAGTTGATTCTTGGAGACTCCCAGTGGAGTTGATTCTTGGGGACCACCAGTGCAGATGTTTCTTGGGGTCCACCAGTGGAGATGATTCTTGAGGCCACCAGTGGAGTTGATTCTTGAGGCCACCAGTGGAGTTGATTCTTGGGGCTATTAGTGGAATTAATTCTTGGAGCCCACCCTAGAGCATGACTGCCTCTTTCTCTACCTTGCTCCCCACACACCTGCAATGCTCAGGGACCCCGATGGGGTTTCCTCCGTGCGCCAGCCCAATCCTAACTAGTGTGTATTGGATTGCTGGTAGACCTGAGAACCCATTTCTCATGTTTATGGTCAACCATAATCAGGACATATTAGAAGCCTCAGCTCATTGGAGAAGCCACTCCGCTGGAGGCGATCTCCTCTGATCCCCCACAGATCTGTGCACTTGGCTGAGCACCTTTATTTCTTTGGGGAGGGGGAGACAAGTTTCATCCAGATACCCAGTGGCAGGACTGAGGATCAAGCATGGTAACTACCAACATGTCTGGTTCTCGTTCCCCTTTCAATATTTCAGTACTTTTTGCACAACTTGCTGATCTCTAAGAAGGAGCTTAATGGCAAAATTCCCAACAGGTGTTTCACTCAATACATTTAGGGGATCAATTGGACTTGGTCTCATGATGTCACAATGTGAACAGCAGGATGAGGAGGACGGTTTAAATCCCAAGACAACACCCAGGCTATGTTCACACGGCGTAATTGCGGGGCGTACAGCGCGCACCGCAATCATGCCGGGTGCTTGGTACTCGCGCAATGCGGGGGGACTGAAAGCCCGCTGGCACCATAGACTGTCATTAATTGCGTAAGTGCCGTGAATAACTGACATGTCACTTATCTCCCCGCGCGTACAATACGATCGTATTGTACGCCCGGGGAGAGGAGGCCTGATGCATATTTCTCTATGAGAACTATGGATTACCATAAATTTGGCGCGCATCTCGCTCGTATTAGAGCGCAAATACGGCGCAAAATGCGCGGCAAAATTTGACCGTGTGAACATACCCTTACAATTGTCCTTTGGCTCCACCACACATTGATGACCGCTTCATTGTAACCAATGCCCTGCGGAGCCGGATGATGAATCCCACATAACGCCAGACACGTTTATGGTGGGTAAGAGGCACCAAGTGTCACGTCAACCATTTATAAACTGGTTACATCAGTGTGGTCTGCGTCCTAGACGACCAGCAAGGGGACCTGACTTCTGGACAGCGCTCTCCCTGACACCTCCAGCATCATTGGTGGCCATAGTTTCTGCTCAGAGTGAATTGACTTTCATCAATGAGGAGCACTGGTCCATCATCCGGCGTAGATGCTCCCGGGCCTAGAGGATGATGCCTGTGCCTGGTGGTGGGGTCAGGTTGTCTATCACACAGACCGCAGTGATGTACATGGTTACGAATGGTCTGATGTGACACTTGGTGCCTCTCACCTCCCTTAAAAGGGTTGTCTCGCTACAGGGATCGCTGCTTTTTATGTTAAAGTTCTTGCAAAAACAAGTCACTTTGCAATATGTACCCATTAACAGTGTCCTACCTATTCCTAGATATCCCCTCTTGTATGGGCTGCATCAGCTCCTCAGGTCGCTATAGCTACAGACCTGTTTACTCTCTCATGATAGGCTGCCAGCACTGGTTGCTATAGCTACAGACCTGTTTGATCTATCCTGATAGGCTGCCAGCACTGGTTGCTATAGCTACAGACCTGGCTTCTACTGCAGCCTAGTGGAAGCCAGTAAACACGCCCCTGAATTCAAAATGAAACCAAGAAAACAGGACTGAGGTGAGATGAATCAATGTAGTGAGACAACCCCTTTAAACCGGCCTGGAGTTGTGCGGGATTCATCATCCGGCTCCGCAGGGCATTGGTTACATCAGTGTGTGATGGAGAAAAAGAATGTCCACTTCTTTGCCTTTCTATGACTCTTCCAGTCTCTCTGTATCTCTGACACAGCCTGCTGATGGCGCCTCCTCCTCCCAGGCCTGAGGATAGAGAGCAGCGGCGCCTCCTCCTCCCAGGCCTGAGGATAGAGAGCAGCGGCGCCTCCTCCTCCTCCCAGGCCTGAGGATAGAGAGCAGCGGCGCCTCCTCCTCCCAGGCCTGAGGATTGAGAGCAGCGGCGCCTACTCCTCCCAGGCCTGAGGATAGAGAGCAGTGGCGCCTCCTCCTCCCAGGCCTGAGGATAGAGAGCAGTGGCGCCTCCTCCTCCTCCCAGGCCTGAGGATAGAGAGCAGGGGCGCCTCCTCCTCCCAGGCCCAGGATAGAGAAGCAGGGCGCCTCCTCCTCCCAGGCCCGAGGACAAAAGGGGGCAGGGCGCCTCCTCCTCCCAGGCCTGAGGATAGAGGCCCGCGGCGCCTCCTCCTCCCAGGCCTGAGGATTAGAGAGCAGTGGCGCCTCCTCCTCCCAGGCCCGAGGATAGAGAGCAGCGGCGCCTCCTCCCCCCAGGCCTGAGGATAAGAGCAGCGGGGGCGCCTCCTCCTCCCTAGGCCTGAGGATAGAGAGCAGCGGCGCCTCCTCTCCCCCCCAGGCCTGTGGATAGAGAGCAGCGGCGCCTCCTCCTCCCAGGCCTGAGGATAGAGAGCAGGGCGGGCCCCCTCCTCCCAGGCCTGAGGAAAAGAAGCAGGGCGCTCCTCCTCCCAGGCCTGAGGGTAGAGGGAAATGGCGCCTCACCCCCAGCCTGAGGATAGAGAGCAGTGGCGCCTCCTCCTCCCAGGCCTGAGGGGTAGAGAGCAAGGGCGCCTCCTCCTCCCAGGCCTGAGGATAAAAAGCAGGGGCCTCCTCCTCCCAGCCTGAGATAGAGAGCAGCGGCGCCTCCTCCTCCCAGGCCTGAGGAAAAAAAAAAGGAGCAGCGGGCCCTCCTCCCCCCCAGGCCTGAGGATAGAGAGCAGCGGCGCCTCCTCCTCCCAGGCTGAGGATAGAGGCAGCAGGCCCTCCTCCTCTCCCAGGCCTGAGGGTTGAGAGCAGTGGCGCCTCCTCCTCCCGGGCCTAGGGTAGAGAGCAGGGGCGCCCTCCTCCCCCCAGGCCTGGAAGAGAGCAGTGCGCCTCTCTCCCAGGCCTGAGGATAGAGAGCAGTGGCCTCTCCCCCAGGCCTGGGATGAGAGCACGGCGCTCCTCCTCCAGGCGAGGTAGAGACCAGTCGCCTCCTCCCCACCCCCCCCTCCTCCCACCCCCCCTCCCCTCCCGGCCTGAGAAGAGAGCAGCGGCCCCCTCCCTCCCCGCTGGGATAGAACAGCGGCCCCTCCTCCCAGGCTGAGGATAGGAGCAGCGGCGCCCCCTCCTCCCAGCTGGATAGAGAGCAGCGGCGCCTCCTCCCCCCGGCTGGGAGAGGGCGCGCCTCCTCTCCAGGCCGAGGTAGAGAGCACGGCGCCTCCCTCCAGCTGGGATAGAGAGCAGCGCGCTCCTCTCCAGGCCTGGGATAAGAGCAGGGCGCTCCCCTCCAGGCTGAGATAGGGCAGGCCTCCTTCCCAGGCTGGGATAGAGAGCAGGGCGCTCTCCTCCCAGGTGGGATAAGAGCATGGCCTCCCTCCAGCCTGGGTGGAGCAGTGGCGCTCTCTCCAGCCTGGGATAGAGAGCAGGGCGCTTCCCCTCCAGGTGGGATGGAGCAGGGGCCTCCCCTCCCAGCTGAGGGGGCACGGCGCCCCTCCTCCCAGGCTGGGATAGGGCGGCCTCTCCCCCAGGCCCGAGATGAGAGCACGGCGCCTCCTCCTCCCCTGGGATAGAGCAGGGCGCTTCCCTCCCAGGCCTGAGATGGAGCACGGCCCCTCCCCAGGCCTGAGGATAGGCAGGGCCTCCTCCTCCAGGCTGAGGATAGAGGCGGCGCCTCTCTCCAGGCCTGAGATGAGAGCAGCGGGCCTCCTCTCCAGGCTGAGGATAGAGAGCAGCGGCGCCTCCTCCTCCGCTGAGGATAGAGAGCAGGGCGCTCCTCTCCAGCTGGGATAGAGAGCACGCTTCTCAGCTGGATAGAGGAGTGGCGCCCTCTCCCAGGCTGAGGATAGAGAGCAGTGGCGCCTCCTCCTCCCAGGCCTGAGGATAGAGAGCAGCGGCGCCTCCTCTCCCAGGCATGAGGATAGAGAGCAGTGGCGCCTCCATCCTCCCAGGCCGAGGATAGAGAGCAGCGGCGCATCTCCTCCCAGGCCTGAGGATAGAGAGCAGCGGCGCCTCCTCCTCCCCAGGCCTGAGGATAGAGAGCAGCGGCGCCTTCTCCTCCCAGGCTGAGGATAGAGAGCAGCGGCGCCTCCTCCTCCTCCCAGGCCTGAGGTTAGAGAGCAGCGGCGCCTACCTCCTCCAGGCCTGAGGATAGAGAGCAGCTGGCCTCCTCCTCCCAGGCCTGAGGATAGAGAGCAGTGGCGCCTCCTCCTCCCCAGGCCTGAGGATAAGAGAGCAGTGGCGCCTTCTCTCCCAGGCCTGAGGATAGAGAGCAGCGGCGCCTCCTCCTCCAAGGCTGAGGATATGAGAGCAAGTGGCCTCCTCCTTCCAGGCCTGAGGATAGAGAGCAGCGGCGCCTCTCCACTCCCAGGCCTGAGGATAGAGAGCAGCGGGCCTCTCTCCTCCCAGGCCTGAGGATAGTGAGCAGGGCGCCTCCTCCTCCAGGCCTGAGGATAGAGAGCAGGGCGCCTCTCCTCCCAGGCCTGAGGATAGAGAGCAGCGGCGCCTTCCCTCCCAGGCCTGAGGATAGAGAGCAGCGGCGCCTCCTCCTCCCAGGCCTGAGGATAGAGAGCAGCGGCGCCTCCTCCTCCCAGGCCTGAGGATAGAGAGCAGCGGCGCCTCCTCCTCCCAGGCCTGAGGATAGAGAGCAGCGGCGCCTCCTCCTCCCAGGCCTGAGGATAGAGAGCAGTGGCGCCTCCTCCTCCCAGGCCTGAGGATAGAGAGCAGCGGCGCCCCCCTCCTCCCAGGCCTAGGATAAGGCGCGGCGCCTCCTCCTCCCAGCCTGAGGATAGGAGCAGCGGCGCCTCCTCCTTTCCCCGGCCTGAGGATAGAGAGCACGGCGCCTCCTCCTCCCAGGCCGGGGGATAGAGAGCAGGGCGCCTCCTCCTCCAGGCCTGAGGATAGAGAGCAGGGCGCCTCCCCCTCCCAGGCCTGAGGATAGAGGAGCAGCGGCGCCTCCTCCTCCCAGCACTGAGGATAGAGAGCAGGGCGCCTCCTCCTCCCAGGCCTGAGGGATAGAGAGCAGTGGCGCCCCCCTCCTCCCAGGCCTGAGGATAGAGAGCAGGGCGCCTCCTCCTCCCAGGCCTGAGGATAGAGAGCAGGGCGCCTCCTCCTCCCAGGCCTGAGGAATAGAGAGCAGCGGCGCTCCTCCTCCCAGGCCTGTGGGTAGAGAGCAGCGGCGCTCCCCCTTTCCCCGGCCTGAGGATAGAGAGCAGCGGCGCCCTCCTCCTCCCAGGCTGAGGATAGAGAGCAGCGGCGCCTCCTCCTCCCAGGCCTGAGGATAGAGAGCAGCGGCGCCTCCTCCTCCCAGGCCTGAGGATAGAGAGCAGTGGCGCCTCCTCCTCCCAGGCCTGAGGATAGAGAGCAGTGGCGCCTCCTCCTCCCAGGCCTGAGGATAGAGAGCAGCGGCGCCTCCTCCTCCCAGGCCTGAGGATGAGAGCAGCGGCGCCTCCTTTTCCCCCCAGGCCTGAGGATGGAGCAGCGGCGCCTTCCTCCTCCCAGGCCTGAGGATAGAGAGCAGCGGCGCCTCCTCCTCCCAGGCCCGAGGATGAGAGCAGGGCGCCTCCTCCTCCCAGGCCTGGGATAGAGAGGGGCGGCGCCTCCTCCTCCCAGGCTGAGGATAGAGAGCAGTGGCGCCTCCTCCTCCCAGGCCTGAGGATAGAGAGCAGGGCGCCTCCCCCCTCCCAGGCCTGAGGATAGGAGCAGCGGCGCCTCCTCCTCCCAGGCCGAGGATAGAGAGCAGCGGGGGCCTCCTCCTCCCAGGCCTGAGGATAGAGAGCAGCGGCGCCTCCTCCTCCCAGGCCTGAGGATAGAGAGCAGCGGCGCCTCCTCCTCCCAGGCCTGAGGATAGAGGAGCAGCGCGGCCCTCTCCCAGGCCCGAGGATAGAGGCAGGGCCTCCTCCTCCCAGGCCTGAGGATAGAGGGGCAGCGGCGCCTCCTCCTCCCAGGCCTGAGGATAGAGAGCAGCGGCGCCTCCTCCTCCTCCTCCCAGGCCTGAGGATAGAGAGCAGCGGCGCCCTCCTCCTCCTCCCAGGCCTGAGGATAGAGAGCAGCGGCGCCTCCTCCTCCCAGGTCTGGGATTTATTATAAGGAAGCTAATTATTATCTGCATTTTCTTTCAATGTCTGGAAATAAAATGAGTGTCTCCTGGAGTCAGAGATCGGCCTCGTCCGCTGGGGTTAGAGGGCAGAGAAGAACAGAGGTGCGTTCTACTTACTGACAGCTTGATTATTTTGTCAAACATCACATCCGGAGGCACGTGGAAGTCAAATACAAAGTACTAAGGGGAGAAAGAGAAACAGGGCATAACCGGTCAGTGCTGCCACAACATCACAACACATTCTTCTCCTGAAATACTCTGTGCTGCTGGAGCACCCTGCTTCTCATACTATCTAACTCCCAGTCTGTGACCACCCACAAGATCAGCACTCTCTCCTGAAATACTCTGTGCTGCTGGATGCACCCTTGCTTCTATAACTATCTAACTCCAGTCTGTGACCACCCACAAGATCAGTTACTTCCTCTCCTGAAATACTCTGTCTGCTGGATTCCCTGCTTTCCCACATAAAGCTCCCCTTTCATTTTCTGTCTTTCACTCATTTGCTGAAATACTCTGCACTTTCAGAGGATCCTATCCTTCTATCCGATTCTCGACCTGTGACCTCTGACAAGTTCAGCACTCCTGAAATAATCTGTGCTACGGGAGGACCCCTTCCTACCACTAAGTAACTTTTAGTCTGTGATCTCCCACAAGATCAGCACTCCTGCCTCCTGAAATACTCTGTGCTGCTGGATCACCCTTTCACCTCCCATTAAAAAACTCCCCAACGTGCTCTCCCTTTGGGGCAGACCCCGCCTCCCGAAATCTCGTCGGGATCACCCTTTCACCTCCCATTATTAAAACCCCGACAGTGCTCCCCATAGGAGCACATCCCCGCCTTTCCCGAAATACTCTGGCTGCTGGGTCACCTTACCCTCCCATTTTTTTAAAATCCCCAAAAGTGCTCTCCCATAGGACACACCCTGCCTCCTGAAAACCTGGCGCTGGATTCACCTTTTTCACCTCCCACTCTATGACTCCCCCGACAGTGATCTCCCATAGGAGCAGCATCCCCCTCCGAAATACTTTGGCGTTGATCACCTTACACCTCCCATTATATAACTCCCAGACAGTGCTCTCCCATAGGAGCAGCATCCCTGCCTCCTGAAATACTCTGTGCTGCTGGATCACCTTACACCTCCCATTATATAACTCCCAGATAGTGCTCTCCCATAGGAGCAGCATCCCTGCCTCCTGATATAATAATTTGGCTGGGTGCTGCCTGATCTACCTGATTCCACTCCTCATGATAATATAACCAGCAGACGTGCTTCCATAAGGAGCAGCATCCCTGCTCCTGAAATACGTCAGAGTCTTGCTGGATCACCTTACACCTCCCATTATATAACTCCCAGACAGTGATCTCCCATAGGAGCAGCATCCCTGCTCCTGGAAATATGCAGCTAGTGTTTGGCTGGCATGATCTACACTCCATACTCTGATCCACCCCGCACCCCCGTGCTCTCTGACCTACTCTGTGCTGCTGGAATCCCTCACCCTTCCTACGTCTTCTTCTCACCTCATTGTAGTAAGGGCAGTTGGTTGACTCCTTCATAGATGTATATTTCTTCTCTTCTCCCACTTCCACACACACAACGGGGTCCATGTTGAGTCCCACCAGCTGCCGCGCCTGATCCGTGATGACTAATCCTTTGGGTGGACACAAGAGATAGACCCTCATTATACCCGGCGGAGGACACCCATGGCGGAGCACGTCACGCTCTAGTGGACTTACTTGGTAATCCATCGGCCTCCCGGCGCTCGGCTCCATTTTAATATCAGGCTTGGCCCTAAATGGAAGAAATCATTGGTTCTGGTAAGTCCTGGCATCACAGGTGGCACAATACAAGATACTGGGCTCACATCTATCTCCAGTCCTGGCATCACATGGTGGCCACAATACAAGATCAAGTGTATACTGGGGTCAAATTATCTCAGTCCTGGCATCACAGGTGGCACAGAATACAAGATGCAGATGGTATACTTGGGGTAACATCTGATCTCCAGGCATGGCATCAACAGGTGGCACTAATATAAATTGCAGTGTGATTGTACTGGGGTCAAGATCTATCTCCAGTGTACATGGCATCAAAAGGTGCACAATACAAGATGCAGTGTATACTGGGTCACTCTTATCTCCGCAGTCCTGGCATCACAGAGTGAGCACTAATACAAGATGCCCAGTGTATAAGACTGGGTCACTTCTGTCTCCAGTCCTGGCATCACAGTGCAAATACAAGATTGCCGTGTATACTGGGGGTCACATCGCATACGTCAGTCCTGGCATCACAGGTGGAACAATACGATGCAGTGTTAACTGGGGTCACTTTCATCTCCAGATACATGCGAATCACAGGTGGACATCAAATACAAAGATGTACTGTGTATACTGGGATCACATCTATCTCGAGTCCTGAGACTACACAGGTGGCACAATACAAGATGCGTGATACACTGGGCTCACATCTATCTCCTCAGTCCTGGCATCCACCAGGTGGCACAATACTAGAGATGCAGTGCGTATGACTGGCTCACTCTATCTACAGTCCTGGCTTCACAAAACATTTTGTAAAAAATATGGAAAACACATGAATTGATTTTGCCACATCCATAGATTTCTAATGAAGAAAAAAATTCCAAACGCCACGAATTGTGTTTTTTTTTGGGGTCATTTCTCGTTCCCTAAAAATTGGAAAATAAAAAAGTCTTTAAAAAGTGTTGTATTTTGTATCCCAAAATGGGTAACCAATAGAACTACTACTTCAGCCCGCAAAAATGACCCGTCACCCAGGTGGAACTATACAGAAAGGCTATTGGTCGCAGAAAATGGGTGCAGAGGCGCAGATTTAACAAAAGGAGAATGTTTGAATTTTTTTTTATTTTTTAAACAAGTACTAAAACATAATGTAACCGGGGGGGCGGGGGGGGGGACATATTGAGAGAAGAATAAACTGGAATTTTTTTCTTTTTTCGTATCGCGAACCGGCAGAATCCAGTAGAACTCCTCATTTTATACTGAAGAGTGTAATAAAACCAATAAACACAAAAACCTGCAAAACTGGAGCATCAGTGCATGTTTTTTTTCACATTTCTTCCATACTTGTGGAATTTTGGTATCAGTTTCTCCCAGTATATTCTATGCTTCAGCTCATTTGCACAAAAAAAAAAAGTAGATCTCTGTTCCCGCAAAAAGAACAAGCCCTCCAGAGTACGACTCGCAGTCTATGTACGATGATAGAGTAAATAAAGAGATACGGCTTTTGATGAAGGTGAGAGTAGAAAAAGAGACGAAGAGCCAATATTATTAAAGGACCGGCTGGCAGAAGGTTAAGTAACATACTAGGAGAAAGAGTGAAATTAGGCAGGTTGAGTTTTCACCAACTTTGTGAGGAGAATCCCAACGATGGCTACATTGACTCTTGCAACCATGGGGACCTCGTTGGCTATCATTGGATCACCTATTAGACCTTGAGCCATATAAATGAATGATGGTCAGAAGAAATAGCGGGCAAGCCTTACTCCTTTTATTGGAGGACACATTGGTTGTAAGGCTCTGTGACGGAAGGCCTAGATAGTATATTGGTGTCGGGGTTCAGTCCTCCCCACGTCTTGTGTGTAGTGTTTTACACGGGCCAGATCTGTACACAGGTCTCAAGGGACGGCGGAGTGATCTACAATGAAGGATGGTTGAGAATGTTCAGACTTGGACCAGTGACTACAAATTTTTTTATTTTTTTTTTTTTTATTCTGTTTTTTTTTTTTTTTTACCCCAAAGCTTAGTATTCGGGAATTCAGCAGATTAGGGCTTGGCTCTTAGTCCCTAAGGGCTGGTTTCTAGGTTTTTTATTTGTCATTGGAACTGTAAATACCGGAAAATAATAGCAGCTGCTGGATCTATGATGAGAGACAAGACGGATACTACCAATGGCGGGCTGATGGAACCCACAATTGACTGTAATAGCTTGTTGCGCTACCCACTATTGGGTCTAATATTTGAATAAAGTTAAAAAAAGTTCTGCATCCTTGGTCTATAGGCTTCTAGGTATGAGTGTGTCTTTTGAGGAGTTTTAAGGGGGTGTCTCACTAGAATATGCGCCGATGCTGTTATATATTCGGAACTCTCCCAGATTCATGGTTAATGGGAGAGAGTCCCGATACCACCTCTCCTAAAAATTTTCCTGAAATACTGGTTCTCGTTTAGGAGGTAGCTGAGGCTCCAGAGATGGGAACTTGGACCATACAGACAACCCACTTAAGGCACAGATTCAGTCAGGAAATGCTCAGCACACAGCGACTAAATAGATGGAGACACCATTAATGGAACCCAGACAGACTCCATCAGGGCCGGACAAGGCACGATTGTCTGAGTCCCATGGTGCAAAAAGTCGCCCCAATCCCATATCTCAGCGGTGTCAATGACCTGACGCACAGACCGCGCCCTCCTATAAGCTTTTATTTTAGATTGTATGTTTATTTATTATTTATTAGAATTTAATTATTTTATTTTATTTGATTTGTGCCATTAGATTGTTAAATGCTCAAATTCTTGACACTGGGTAATTATTGTGTACATTCACTGTGGGGAATAAATAAGCGAGAAAATATCAATGGATCAGATCATTTTAAAGATTTAGTTTAATTTTTTACGTACATTTTCTGACATAACCTCGCCTGGCGCGCCAATTGACTGAGGGTGAAGTAGGGTTTTGATCCAGTTAATAACTTGAGTTTGTAGATTATTTCACTTTTGAACGTTGATGATTTTTTTAGATTGCAAATTTTGTCCCCTCTGGGGGGTAAGTTGACCTCACTAGGGGCGCAATCACCTTCTGCATTATATTGTCTGATGCAGAATAGTGTATATGTCAACGTGTACTGCTTCAGAGTGTCTGCCTATACACCAGGCTCTCGTGTGTGTGGTGAGAATAGAGGGCATTAAGATGGTAGGACTGAATGGGTCTTCATTAGTGCTTGCCCGATTGTGACAAGGGAGCAAATAAGGAGAGGCAAGGGGACACAGGAGGTCATTATATTATGTGATTGGTGGATCCTGTAGTTATCTATATCACGCATGGTGTCACCTTCGTGTCATCATGCCTGTGCTGATAATGTTGAGTACGCGCTGGGGAAGTGAGTGTCTTACCAGAAATAGAGACAGTGTCAGGACTAATAGTGACTCGAGTGGATCCTGTGTTATGACTCCTACACATTGGTGTCTCCTTACAGGTAATCGCATGCCATGTGTGATAATGATGAGACTGCGAGGAAGTGAGATCTCTACTAGAAATCAGGAATGTCCGACTCTATTGATGGAAATAGTGGATCCTGTGTTATCTATAAAATTGGTATTACCTTTTTACTGTGATAATCCTGCCTAGAGTAGACTGGAATGTGTAGACGGCGGAGACATTGTCTTAACAGATCAAGAAGTGTCGAGAATATTGTGAGCTGGTGAAGATCCTGTTTTAGTCTGTACACATTGCGTGTCACAGCTTTCAGTGTAATCCTGCCTGTGCTGATATCTGAAGGAGGACTGCAGGGAATGTGATCTCTACAGAATTATGAGGCTAATATTAGTTATTGTGAATGGTAGGGATCCTGAGTTTTCTATACACGCGCATGATGTCTCCTCATTAGCAGTGTATAATCCTGTCACATGTAGCTGATAATGATGAGACTGCAGGGAAGTGATCTCAGTACAGAACAAGGAAATGTGACTCTATTGTGAATAGTGGAATTCCTGTGATTATCTATACAGCATTGGTGGACACACTAGTTTCGCAGTGTAATCATGCCTCTTATGCTGGATAATGTGTAGACTGCGGAGAATGAATGATCTCTATATAGAACAAGAAGTGTCAGAAATATTGTGACTGGTGGATCTTGTGTTATCATACTAGACATCCTGGTGTCAGCCTTTCATTGTAATCCTGCCTGTGTATGATAGAATGAGGAAGACTGCGGGAAGTTGAGATTATCTACAGAGAACATGAGGATTATATTAGTCTATTGTGATGGGTGGATCCTGTGTAGTATATCTATTAACACATTGGTGAGACACTTTTCAGTGTAAATCCTATTGACCTGTGCTGATGTAATGTGATGATTCTGTAGAGAAGTGATCCTATACAGAACAGGAAGTGTCAGGCATATTGTGAATGCGAGGATCCTGAGATTATTCTTTACATATTAGTTGTCATCCTTTCAAGTGTAATCCTGCTGTGTGTAATAAAAAGAAGGAGACATGTAGAGAAAGAGATCTGTTGAACAAGAACATGAGGTTAAATAGTGATAGTCTAATTGATGACTGGTGGATCATGTGTAGTTATATACACAATTGGTTTCACCTATCAGTGATGTAATCCTGTGCACATGTGCTGGATAATTGAGTAATGACTGTAGAGAAGTGATTGCTCATACTAAAAAGAACAGGATGTGTCAAGGTTCTATTGTGGACTTGGTGGAATCCTGTTTTATCTCATATACACAGTAGTGTCACCTCTTAAGTGTAATCCTGCCCTAGTGCTCGAAGAATAAGAGGCAGAATGCGGGAAGTATTACTGTCGCTAATCAGAGTGATCTGCAGTAAGGTCTATTGGGAACAAAAGAATGAAAACTGCAGGAAATGTTAATAGAAGAAATATTTATGATATTTACATTTTTAAAAAAAAAACAAAAATCATAGGAAATTCTAAAAAATAGGTAATTTTTTTAATGGTACACTATCCCCCTAGAAATGATTGGTCTGGAGGCATGCGCTGGGATTGCTTGTCGGAGTAACATACCTTGCTTCCTGGTGTCCTCCTTTGAGGGTCGAGTCTTCTCCGGCTTCATGGCAGGATAAAAACACTCCTATTTACTCTCCTCAACGTCTGTGGGGTGAGAAGAGCAAGTCCGTCAGACAAGCGCGTCTTACCCAGCAATAGGTGAAAGCGTAGGTGTTTCCATGTACATTACCGACATCACTCTCTGCCTCTGGATTGTGACTGAAGCGATCATGAGATTCAATTAAATAGGACAGTTTAATGCGGTGTTCACATTCTACCATGATACCAGAAACATAAGCAGCCTTTTATTCACTCTTCAATAGCTTTATTTGGTGTGTATTGTTTGAACTTGCGCACCGCCTACCCCACGTGTAACCATTTTCCCTTTTTAAGGGATTGTAGCTGCTCAGTAATGTTGATGCAGAGAATACAGCTGATTTCCTCAGATATCTGAGTCAGAGCAAGACAACGGTTTTGGACTCAATCGATCAGCTGATTAGCTTGCTACTGTGCTGGGACTTCGCAGTGTGAAGAATGGATGGAGATGGAGCGGCTTCAGAGCACAGGTCTGTTCTCTTTGAACGCACTGTAAGCTATGCATCATTTTGCACAGGGACTGACAGCAATTCTTACACCAAATATAGACAGGCTTTGCAGTGGATAGAAAGTCACTGGAGAGTAATCAGTAACAAAATAGCCCATGCGAAAGATCGTCGTTCTGTCACAGTAACACAAGTCTCGCCCAAGTTTGGGTTAAATTACTCAATGAGAAGCAAGTGAAGGAGGAATGGAGGGGTTGATATTCCCGAACTCCTGAAATCAAATATAGATGAAATAGTCAGTAAGACCTTGGTATTCACTGGGCACTACTGTCCAAAATGTCCCGCTCTTTCTCTCAATTCTTTTTAAGTGCTGCTCTTAGGGGAGAGGCTTTTCTTCCGCCCTCCTTTCTCCCCCCCCCCCTTTTTTTTTGTTGTGTTGTTTTTGGGGGTTTTTTGTTTTGTTATATGTTTGCGTGGGTGTGCTGTTAAAGTGTAACTTTTTTTGCCCTATGTATCTTTTTTTTTTCATTAATTATACAATTTTTTTATCTGGGCCTTTTTTACGCCCCCTAAACCGTAGGGGGTGCTTACAATGCCCCTTTATTTATTGGCCCTATACACTCCTGTTGGGGGGGGCACTTAACTTAAACCCCTTTGTTGTAGTTTACAACTGTGTCTCTGTTTGGTGTTTTATATATATATTAAAAAAATATTATAATATATATATATTATTATTTATAATCTTGTTATCCTAACGCATTATTTTGCCCTTTGAAATTTCCGAGGGTCTGTATTTGTGCAATAAATAATAATAATCTTTTTTTTTCTATAGCGCCAACATATTTCCGCAGACTTTTCAAATTTGAGGGTAAAATACAATCATTACACATTAAAAGTACTTACAGTGGGGGAAAACAAGGGTGAGGGCCCTGCTCGTGAGAGCTTACAATCTATTTGGGTGTTTTGGGGGAAAATAGTAGAATGCCAATTTCAATGGTCCGGCATGTAAATTCATTGTCACTTTTTTTTTACTTTTTGGTTATGCAAATACCTTTTCTATTGATTCTTTGCTTGTTTATTAAAAAAAATTTTCTTGAATTTGAAAAAAAAAAAAAATCAATGAAGAAGCAATTACATCTATTGTAAGGAAACGTTGTCCCCTCAAAAATTTTATTCTACCCCCACAACTTTTAATTAACTAATTGGGGTTTTTTTAAGGTATCAGGCTATCGGCAACTTATCTATTAGAAAATTTTTTCACACATTTGAAAACCTTTCAAAATAAAATTTTACAGATCAGAGTCACGTTCTGGGGGAAACGTTGGGTATGTGGATCCTCTGGGCCCTGCGAGCATAGATGGTGCAACTCGCAGAGGTAGCCAAAGTGCAGGACAGGATAACAGGTGCTGGTATGGGTGACAGGGCACAGCAGGTGTAGCCGTAGGCGGGTAGTGGACTTGGTACGGTGGCAGATATGCAGCAGTAGTAACGGACTGGTGCAGCGACTGGTAATCAGTAGATAGATACAGGTAGCGCAGGTTCAGCAGCAAAACAGCAGCCAGGGACAAGCTCTATGAAAATGGACAACAACAAACTGACCAGGAGCAAGGGCAGGAAGTTCTTTTTGTATTATGTAAATTTGGGGAGACTGTCCCTTTAAATAGCCGAGTAGTGCCGCACACGCCCTAGGGGGTGCTCATGCGTGCACAGGATGCCAGAGGAAGCAGCGGAGACTCGTATCTGCCAGTGGGCATCGCCGCCAGGACAGGTAAGTGACTGGTATCGGGGGCCGCAGCAGAGGCACGGGCACGACCGCGGTCCATGACACCGTGAACATCAGACAAGCAATTCAAAACTGGAATTGTTAAGCTAAACCCCTAAACCTCTTCATATACACAATGTTCTATTAAATAAGAAGAGAGGTCTATCTATAAGGTACAAATCCGCTAGCAGCAACTTAACGACTGCCCCTGGTCTTTTGACGGCAGCCAGTGCGTGTGCTCCGAAAGACGTTGCTGCCTTCAGCTGGGGTTTGGAGCGCCCAGTGCCATGGCTACACTAAGAGGGGAGCTGTGGTTCACACCTCCTTCCTAGAGCAGGGATTGAGGGAACGATGGAGCCTGGGCAAAGTCTCCACAGACAGCCCTGGGGACCTAGAGTAAGCCTGCTGTCAAGGCACACCGTGTGTTACCCTAACAGCAGCCTTTGTTATACTGGCACAGAGTGTGATGTGTTAGCATACAGGAGTGTATAGGAGTGTGCTAATACATACTAAGGGCGACATGTATGAAGATCGGCGCGTCGGAGCTCCGTTTCACACGCTTGAAAGTGAAAGCTGCGCCTCATTTATGTCGGCGCCGAGGTGCACTCATACATGCGGTGTAAAGTTCCCTGCGCCTCGCCAGTGTGTGAGGCGCAGTGCGGGACTTAGGCGCAGTACGGGAGTGCGCCTAAGATTCGCCGCCCGAGGAGGTGCGCTCATACATGCGGGGAAAAGTCCACCGCGCCTCGCCAGTGTGTGAGGCGCAGTGCGGGACTTAGGCGCAGAAGGAATGCGTCTAACATCTCGTACGAATTGAGACAGGCTGGAAATCAATGAAAAAGCATTAAGCATGTTAGTGAATAGGAAAAATAGTTGTCTTTCCAATGAATGAATAAAGATAAATATCAACGTGGTATAAAATCGATTTCAATGTATGGAAAAATTTGATGTATAAGGGCTTGTTCACACGGCGTTTTGGATCCTTTTTACGGATCCGTTTTTGACAGTTGGATCCGCAAAACGCAGCAGTTGATACTTTATTTGGATCCGTTTTCAATGCTTTTTCACTTGCGTTTTACGCATCCGCTTTCCGGATGCGTTTTCACAATAAAATCTCTCTCTCTCTACATTACACTGGCCTCACATCGGTTCATTACACTTCCCTCACCTCGGTTCATTACACTGCACGCACCTCACCTCCATTCATTACACTGCCCGCACCTCACCTCCATTCATTACACTGCCCGCACCTCACCTCCATTCATTACACTGCCCTCACACTAACCTCCGTTAAATTACATTTGCCCGAAATCACCTCCATTCCATTACACTGCCGAAACCACTCTCCTCCTTTCATTACATTTGCCCGCACCTCACCTCCGTTCATTACACCCGGGAACCAAAACCTCCTTAAATTACATGCCCGCACCTCACCTCCGTTCTTTACACTGCCCGCAAACCTCACCTCCGTTCATTAACATCAATGCCGCACCTCACCTCATTCATTAACTGCCCGCACCCACCCCCATTCATTTACACTGCCCGCACCTCACCTCTTTCATTACACTGCCCGCCCCTCACCCTCCGTTCATTACACTGCCCGCACCTCACCTCCCATTCATTACATGCCCGCACCACTCCTCCGTTCATTTACACGCCCACCTCACCTCCGTTCATTACACTGCCCGCACCTCACCTCCGTTCATTACACTGCCCGCACCTCACCTCCGTTCATTACACTGCCCGCACCACACCTCCGTTCATTACACTGCCCGCACCTCACCTCCATTCATTACACTGCCCGCACCTCACCTCCATTCATTACACTGCCCGCACCTCACCTCCGTTCATTACACTGCCCGCACCTCACCTCCATTCATTACACTGCCCGCACCTCACCTCCGTTCATTACACTGCCCGCACCTCACCTCAATTCATTAAAACTGCCCGATCCTCACCTCCGTTCATACACTGCCCGACCCTCACCTCCGTTCATTACACTGCCCGCACCTCACCTCCATTCATTAAAACTGCCCGCACCACTCCTCCGTTCATTAAAACTGCCCACCTCACCTCCGTTCATCCCACTGCCCGCACCACACCTCCGTTCATTACACTGCCCGCACCTCACCTCCCTTCATTTCACTGCCCGCACCTCACCTCCGTTCATTACACTGCCCGCACCACACCTCCGTTCATTACACTGCCCGCACCTCACCTCCATTCATTACACTGCCCGCACCACACCTCCATTCATTACACTGCCCGCACCACACCTCCATTCATTACACTGCCCGCACCGCTCCTCCGTTCATTACACTGCCCGCACCTCACCTCCATTCATTACACTGCCCGCACCAAAACCTCCATTCATTACATGCCGCACCGCTCCCCCATTCTTACACTGCCCCCCGCTCTCCATTCATTAAAACTGCCCGCACCTCACCTCCGTTCTTACACTGCCCGCACCTCACCTCCGTTCATTACACTGCCCCACCGCTCCTTCTGTTCAATTACCCCTGCCCGCACCGCCCCCTTTTGTTAAATTACACTGCCCGCACCGCTCCTCTGTTCATTACACTGGGCCCGCCCCGCCCTCTGTTCATTACACTGCCGCACCGCTCCCTTGTTCATTACACTGCCGCCCGCTCCTCCATTCATTACACTGCCCGACCTCACCTCCATTCAGTACACTGCCCGCACCTCACCTCCCTTCATTACACTGCCCGCACCGCTCCTCTGTTCATTACACTGCCCGCACCGCTCCTCTGTTCATTACACTGCCCGCACCGCTCCTCTGTTCATTACACTGCCCGCACCGCTCCTCTGTTCATTACACTGCCCGCACCTCACCTCTGTTCATTACACTGCCCACCGCGCCTCACCCCCATTCATTACACTGCCCGCACCGCTCCTCTGTTCATTACACTGCCCGCACCGCTCCTCTGTTCATTACACTGCCCGCACCGCTCCTCTGTTCATTACACTGCCCGCACCTAGTTCATTACACTCCCCGCACCCACCCCCATCAGACTCTCCCCACCTCACCTCATTCATTTTTGCAAACCAGCTGGGCGCGTGTCTCGATCCCCCTTGCAGCCGCTCACTGCGCTTTGCATCCGCTTTCAGATCAAAGGCAGCTGATACGTACCCGAGTGTGGAGCGCTTTTGGACAAGTGCCAAAAGCGGACTCCATACTCCTATGGGCTTTCACTTCGTAAACCGCATTTAAAAATTGACATGTCAATTCTTAAAGCGGATGAAAAAACGCCAGTGCAGGAGAGCCCTCAAAAAGCGCATCGCTGATCTCCCGTGTGAACAGCGATGCGATTTTCCATTGAAACTCAATGGTTAATCACACTGACAATTTTAGATTTCCCTTTTGCGGATCCGTAAAAACGGATCCGTAAAACGGATCACAAAAAAAGCCGGTGAACAAGCCCTTAAAAAAGAAAGCAAATAATATAAGAATCTCCAAAGAAAGAAATATCACCTCGAAAAGGTCTTAAAAAAGGGAGAGAATGCCACTAATTTAACATCAAATAAGCCAAAGCAGGTGTTGGAAATCTGCATTGGCTTATTGATTTTTAAATTTAGTGTAATTTTCACGACTTTGGAATACATTTTAAAGGGGCGAATTTTTTCTTTGAAGCTAAATAATATATATATTGTCTTTAATGTTTTTGTAGAAAATGTAAATTCATTGATTTCATTTTTCCGGCACTTGGATATGTCTGTTTTATTAAGTAATTCATTTAAAATGACCAACCCAAATTTTATTCCTCATACCTGTAATGTATTTGCGACGCGAAATCCGTTCCTAAATTAAAATTGGGCAAATACGTTCCACACTTTGTCCGCGTATTTGCAACGTATTTGCGACGGATTTCCGCGTGGGAAATACATTCCCCATTTTTTACTATGGGGAATGTATTTCCGACGCGAAATTTGTCGCAAATACGTTGCAAATACGCGTCACAAAAGTGTGGAACGAAATTGGCAACGGATTTGCAACGGATTTCCGTTGTAAATACATTACCCAGTATGAAGAATAGAATGGATTTTTCATTGAAATAAAGTACTTAATAAAACAGATATATCCAAGTGCGGGAAACAATGAAATTCAATGAAATTAGTACATTTTATCCAATAACATTAAGGGACAATATTTTATATTCTCTCCTTAGAAAACATTCTCCATTTATAAATGAAATTCCAAAGTCCGTGACAATTACACTAATTTAACATCAAATAAGCCAAGCAGATGTTGGACAGATGTTAATTTTGGTTCTATTGTTTAATAAAACAATAGACCCAAATTAACACTGTTTCCCAAAATCTGCATTGGCTTATTGATGTTAAATTAGCGTTAATTTTATTTCAATGAAAAATCCAATTTATTCTTCATACTGGGTAATTTATCTCCGACGCGAAATCCGTCCGGAATTACATTGCAAATAGGTGCCACACTTTGTGACCGTATTTGCAATGTAATTCCGGACGGATTTCGCGTCGGAAATACATTACCCAGTATGAAGAATAAAATGGATTGGGTCGTTGAATTAATTACTTAATAACCAGACATATCCAAGTGCTGGAACAATGAAATCAATGGTATTAATACATTTTTTACAATAACATTAAGGGACAATATATATATTACCCTCAAAGAAAAAAATATCCCCTACAAAATGTATTCCAAAGTCCGTGGAAAATTACACTAATTTAAACATCACATAAACCAATGCAGGATGTTGGACAGATGTGTTATTAAACATTTTCCCATAAACAACAATTTTAGATGTATTGGGGTTTGTTTTGGAAGTTTAATGCAATTCATATTACAACAAAAGGCTTGCTGGGACCTGTTGTCCTCCAAGCAGGATTTCTTGCTTTATTATTTATTCTTCTTGACAAATCATTTATTTTAGTAGTGTACTGCTGTAAGTGTAGTACTATAGGACATTACAAGAATACCGCGCTCCACCCTCGACTTCTCCGCTCAGCTAGACCACATTCAACTAGGTCTGCCTGTCGGAGCTGGCGAGCACTGCAATGCACCGCACTTTGCCGACCCGCGATCATGCATGCCTCGGAGTATTCGAATTTGCCGCGTCCCGCCCCAGAATGCCCATGGCGCGCCCAATGCACGCCCCTTCATGTTAGGCGCATCCGAAAGGGGCAAAGGTTGCGCCTAACATCACATCCCTGCGCCCGACCGTGGATTCGGCACGGTGAGGCGCAGTTTTCGCCACAAAACAGGCGCAACTCCCGATCATACACGTCGCCATAAGTGTATAATAGTTTTCTTCAGGCTTTGTTCACACGCCTTATTTGCAGGGCGTACTTTGGCGTGTAATTGCGCTGAATTGCGCCCCGCAAATATGATGAATTCATTTGACAAGTTCTGCACTCATGGAGTGCTGTGTAAAATCACCATCAGCCTTCGGACAATAGTGCCAAGATTATTATTAGTAGTAGTAGTATTTATTTTAGAGAGCCATTGATCGCAGAGCGCTGTACATTCGAGGGGCGTCACATACATAAGTCTAAACAAAGTACAAAGTCAACAAAACTGACTAATGACTGGTACAGTGAGAGGGCCCTGCCCATGAGGGCTTACAATCTACAAGGAAGGAGACAGGAGGTGAGGGGCAGACATATTTATGGGGTGGCAGTGGGGTTGTTGTAGGGTGCAGGATATCCTGAAAAGATGGATTTTAGGTTGCTTTTGAAGCGGGTTGAAAGGGGGGGAGAGTCTGATGTGTTTGGGGCATGAGTTCCAGAAATGGTTGAAGCACGGGAGAAGTCTTGGAGAGGTTATGTGAGGAGCTGATAAGAGGAGAGCAGAGAAGAAGGTCCTGTGAGGAGGGGGGATTGCGTGAGGGGAGGTATCGGGAGAAATACAAAGGATTAGAGGCAGAAAGCTATCTTGGGGCATCTGCCTGTTGAAAGTGTGCGCTGGCAAGCTGGTAGTACTTTCAACGGCGCTAAAAACAGCATATTGTACCATATTGTGCATGCCACAGTATGCAGGGAGAACATACCCGTAATGGGATTAAAAAAAAAGGTTAAAACAAACAGAAGTGTGGAAAAAAAAATTTAATAAAGAAATATTTCTGCATACATTACACATAAACACCTACACATACTAGGTATACAGTCGTAAACAGGTCACAGGCGGAAGGTCAGGACAGGCGGCATACAGTCATAAACAAATCACAGGCTGAAGGTCAGGACAGGCGGCATACAGTCGTAGACGGGTCACAGGCAGAAGGTCAGGACAGGCGGCATACAGTCATAAACAAATCACAGGCAGAAGGCCAGGACAGGCGGCATACAGTCATAAACAGGTCACAGGCGGCATACAGTCATAAAACAGAAGGCAGAAGGACAGGACAGGCGCATACAGTCATAAACAAATCACAGGCAGAAGGCCAGGACAGGCGGCATACAGTCATAAACAGGTCACAGGCGGCATACAGTCATAAACAGATCACAAGCAGAAGGACAGGACAGGCGGCATACAGACATAAACAAATCACAGGCAGAAGGCCAGGACAGGCAGCATAAAGTCATAAACAGGTCACAGGCGGCATACAGTCATAGATCACAGGCAGAAGGTCAGGACAGGCAGCATACAGTCATAAACAGGTCACAGGCAGAAGGTCAGGACAGGCAGCATAAAGTCATAAACAGTTCACAGGCGGCATACAGTCATAAACAGATCACAGGCATAAGGTCAGGACAGGCAGCATACAGTCATAAACGGGTCAGGAAATGCCAAAGGTCAATACCAGAAACCATACTCAATAATGCTTGTTAATAGCACCAAAATGCACCAACAAACTGCTGCAGTAAAGGAGTACAGCAGCGCGCCTGCGGCTACAAGCAGTGTCGACCCAAAAATCTGTAGTTCTGCAGTAGCCTCCCCATAATACCTGCCCATTCACGGTCTCTACCATAAAAGTCTGTTTCCTACAAGAGGTTGCTATAATATTTCTTATCCTGACAGATTCTTCTTAGCTACAGACCCGGTTTGTCAGCATGTGGTCTGTTGTTAAGGAGTATCTGAATTTTTTACATGTCTTATAATCTTGGACTACTGTACCTTAAACGATTCCCAATATTTTAACCATATTTTAAGTACCCAGCACCCAAATCTCCCACAGAGAGTAACACCATCACCGTCGGGGTCTAGTTTTCTATTTTTGCAGCATTATAATCACACTGGATTATCAGTAGGTAAGTATGGGGTTATTCTCCATTTTAGCACATTGGGAGGAAGGTTTATTAAAAGTCTTGGGAAAGCCCTTTAACCAGAGGCCTGGGTCAATATAATAAAGTGTTATATCCACAAGGCCCGGCCGTGGGGCTTACAGGCTCAGCAGCTAATTATCAGCGCCCGGAAAGATCAATATTTGCATAATCCGTTCATGAACATTTGTGCTCTGTGACTCATCAGAGGCCGAGGTCGCGATATCCGGATAATAGATGGAGTTTTCTCTGTCCCTATGTCTGGAATAGATTCTTGGAAACAAAAACACGGAATAAAGCAGTAAAGGCCCAAAAGTGGAGCCCACCTCTAAGTGAGCCTGGTCCGACTTGCCCGATATGGGACTTATGCATGAACACTGTCTAGCAGTAAGACTGTCCTCGTTGCCTATAGTAACCAATCCAAGCCCATAGCAACCAATTAGAGCTCATAGCAACCAATCAGAGCTCAAAGCAACCAATCAGAGCTCATAGCAATTAATCAGAGCTTGTCTTCCATTTGTCCAGAACAGTATATGAAATGAAAGTTGAGCTCTGATTGGTTCCTATGGGCTCTGATTGGTTGTTATGGGCGGCTCTGATTAGTTGCTATGTGCTCTGGTTGGTTGCTCTGGGCTCTGATTGGTTGTTCTGTGCTCTGATTGGTTGCTATGGGCTCTGATTGATTGCTATGAGCTCTGATTGGTGGCTATGGGCTTTGATTGGTTACTATGGGCTTTGATTGGTTGCTGTGGGCTCTGATTGGTGGCTATGGGCTCTGATTGGTTGCTGTGGGCACTGATTAGTTGCTATGAGCTCTGATTGGTTGCTATGGGCTTTGATTGGTTACTATGGGCTTTGATTGGTTGCTATGGGCTCTGGTTGGTGGCTATGGGCTCTGATTGGTTGCTGTGGGCTCTGTTTGGTTGCTATGGGCTCTGGTTGGTTGTTATGAGCTCTGATTGCTTCCTGTGAACTCTGATTGGTTGATATAAGCTCTGATTGGTTGCTATGGGCTCTGATTGGTTGCTAAGGGCTCTGATTGGTCGCTATGGGCTCTGATTGGTTGTTATGGGCTCTGATTTGTTACTATGTGCTCTGATTGGTTGCTATAGGCTCTGATTGGTTGCTATGAGCTGTGATTGGTTGTTATGGGCTCTGATTGGTTGCTATGGGCAACAAGGACAGTCTTACACCTAGACAGTTTTCATACATAATGACCAATGAGAATGGTCAAATAAGAGGCAATACTTACATAAACTCAAAGTTTGAGTCTTGGTTACATTTTAATCCCTGAACGCCACCGCAATTTGTTGCTTTTGGTTTTTTTTCTCCCCGCCTTCCATGAGCCATAACTTTTTTTTTTTCCATCTCCATAGACCGATGAAGGCTTATTTTTGCAGGACAAGGTTTACTTTTTTTAATGGTGCCATTGATCTACCATAGAATATACTGGGAAAGCACCATTTTGCTGGAGTTTCGTTTTAATCGATTTCCCTGTTTTATATAGATAATAGGTTCTCTGTATTCTTCAGGTCTCTACGATTCCGGTGATACCAAAGATGTAGAGTTTTCCTTATGTTTTAGTACTTTACAAATAAAAATGAAAACTTTTTTCTTTTTTAAATTAGTGCTGCAGCGCCATTTTTTATTTTTTTTTTTGCAACCAAAAACTTTTTTATTTTTCCATCTATGCCCCGGAGTGAGGCCTTTTTTTTTGTGGTCTGAAGTGTAGTTTTTATTGGTACCACGTTGGGATACATGCAACTTTTTATACCAATTTTTGAGGAATACAAAATGACAAAAAAAAAAAACCACAATTTCGGTTTTGGGGGTTCTTTCTTTTTCTGCAGTGTTCACTGTACGGGATAAATAATGTTATATTTTAGTATATCGCATTTTTAGAGACGCGACGATAGCAAGAATTTGTAATTTTTTAATTAGGGAATGTGTTTTGAACTTTTAATATAGTAAAAAAAAAAAAAAATTTTTTTACTTTTTTTTTTTTTTTTACATGAGCCTGTAGTCCCTCCAGGGTACTCGACTATTAAAGGGCACAATCGCTTGTACATCATTCTGCAAAAAATAGCCAGTGGAGAAAGTTGTACAAAGGTGACTCTCCTATTGCATTGTGCCTATAGCAGGATGTAATAGAAGCAGTAACATGTCAGCCATGAGAGCCTTTATTGGGCCTTTGGCAACTGCTTGACAGTAAATCTATTTCTAAAGGTGCAATTGATGAGAAATTCTCACCCGATGTCAGTAACAACCCATCCAATCCACACAGGCAAAGAAATCAAACCATAGATGTGGATAAATGAAGTTATGTGCAACAATGAGAAATGACACAGGGAAAATAACACCTGAAGAAAGAGAGGCGCAAAAAGCCCTGGAAAGTCCTGACACCAGCTGCAATCTATCAGTACTTATAAAGCAAACCTGCTACTTAGTGAAAAATAATATCAGCTGGTTCAAATGATGACCTATAAAAAGGTATCTCGTGTGACCTGCTATGTGAGTGAACGGCAGCACGGAGTGTGAGCTCCTGGCAGGAAGCCACTAAAAGGACAGAAGAAGTGCTTAAAATGGGACCCAAGAGAGGGAGAAAGACCCCCAAATTGCTCAAGACCTCATCTCTAGGGGATATACCAATTTCCAACTTCTTTGCTCCCTTCCAGGACCTGGAAAATGAACAGCCGCCTTCCCGCGCCTCCCTGGTCTCGGCGCCATCTTCACCCACCCCTGCTTGTTCTTTGCCGCCCTGCGGTGCCGGAGACCTCTCTTGCCACAGCAACTCACGGATGCAGCAGCGGACGCCGGCAACCCTGGTTCCGTCAGTGCCAACTTCTCCTGTGGCTGGATCCTCCCTGGCACAACACAGCAGCGACGCCGGGAGTCCTGAGGAGCGAAGCCGAGAGGCCGGACACAGAGTCAGACAGGTACCGGGTAGCCGCTCCGAACTCCTTCCCCCTGCGCTGTCGGGTGATTCCCCTGAGAGCCGGGAGCTGACTCCGACACTACAAGAGGAGACCGCACGCGGGAAGAGCCGCACACATAATGAGTGGCAGAACTCCCAACTACCGGAGGTTGCGGTCCGCCATCTTAGGTCCACGCGAGGTGGTGTTGACGCTGCCCCCGTGGCGCCCACCCTGCCCTCAGACGCGGCCGGCTCCTGTAGACTGGCACCGGGGACAGGCACTTAACATCTCGTCGCGCCGTCAGAGATCCACAGAGAATATACCCTGCGCTCTTCCTGCAGACCTGAGAAGCGACACGGATGCCATCTGGAAGCAGGGAACTGCTCCTGACCATGCCCAGGACTGCTCGTTAAACTGGGCCACAGAGGGCCCGATGCTGGACAGTACTCATCCAGGGATTTACCAGCCGACCCCCGGGTGTGAACGGGAGCAGTTGTACACTACTGCCCTGAGAGAATGGCCTCCTCCAGCAGCCATGCTACACGGGACCCCTCCTCGAGTTGAGAGCCCAGATGGGAATCAAACATTTGTCCCAGCCTCTTACTCCCCATGCGCCTCGCCCTCGATCCGCTCCTTGCTGCAGGGGTCATACTTAGGCCATCCCCAAGTATCTGAGGGCCGAGTTGTCTCATGTACCCAAGACAACATACCTTCTCCGCAGCTGAGCCAGTCTGAGGAGCTCCAGACAACCAGGCCCAAGCACTCTGTGGGAGATATAACTACTGCAGGTCCAACCACCCCTGCCACCCTACCTGAGGCAAATGGAGAGCTGAGTGGTGCACTATCCTTAGCCGCTGGCCATAAAAAAGGACTACAACCATATGCCAAGCGGCCCTTAGCTCAACAGGAAGTACATTGGGCCTCCAACCCAGGCTCCCCCTCATGGGAAAGTAGCCCTCGCCCGACAACATCTGCCAATCCTTCGAGGGTGCAGTCCCCCTTGCCGTCCTCCCAGACTGTGAACTCGCAAATTCCGGCATTTCCTTCCCAGGATACGGCTCTTCGGACGTTGTCATCTCACCCAGAGCTTCGAGCGTTATTGTCTCTCCTACCGTCGAAAGCTGACATGCAGCAACTGAGCCGAGATCTCCAGAAAACCTGGTGACAGGATTTGCAACCGGTCCAGGCGGCAGTTGGGGAAGTGTCATAACATGGAAAAAATACAGGACTCTACCACTAATGCAATAACGGCTCTCCAAACCTCCCTGGATGCCCAAATAGAGCGCCATAACCACCTGGCGGCCCAACTTGATGACTTAGAAAATCGACGAAATAATATTCGGCTGCGAGGCCTTCCTGAGACGGTGCACACATCTGAAATCATACCAACTCTTACTAAGCTTTTCAATCATATCCTGGGCAGACCCAATGACACTTTCATCGAATTTGATCGGGCTCATAGGGCACTCCGCCCGCCATGTCAAGACCCGTCCCGACCACGGGATATCATTTGCAGAATTCATCACTATAACATCAAAGAGGACTTTCTGAGGAAGGCTCGCCTTATGCAGTGCATCCTCTTCGAGGGTCATAAGATCGGTCTGTATCCTGACCTCTCTAGGCGCACCTTACGTATGAGATCTGCCCTGAAACCTTTACTTGCCATGCTTCAAGAACGTAATATACAGTACCGCTGGGGCTTCCCATTCGCCCTCCAGGTCAAACATGGGGACTCTCTGGTGATATTCCAGACACTTGCTGACCTCCCATCATTTCTTTCAACCTTGGACCTTCCCACGATTGAGCTGCCAGAATGGAACAACGCTATTGATCCGAACCCGTTGGGACCCTCTCAACCTAAGCAGCGGATTGCCCGTCAACTGATTTCAACTGTTTCTCCGAAGTCCCAGCGCTCGACCCGAAGAAGGAGAGGCCCAGAAGAAGTTTTATCTGATGCTGGGACCCTTCGTTGACTCTTGATCAAGGAACTGTGAGATTTCGTCATGATACTTGTCTGCTATTCTCTCTTCCTGAATATGTCTTTCATCCCCTTTATTTTTACTCCTGTCTCTCGCTCCTTCTCTGGAGTCCCTTAGCACCCTGTGCACTATCCCATGCTCATAACGCTTCAGGCTTCTTTTCTTTTGACTCAAAATGATCATTATTATTATTCTTTTTATTATCATTTATTTTAAAGCGCCATTGATTCCATGGCGCTGTACATTCGAGGGGGGTTACATACATAATATGTCATATGAGTACAATAATAACGATGAATGACTTACAACTGGCACAGAGAGGGAGAGAGGACCCTGCCCGCGAGGGCTTACAATCTACAAGGAGGAGGGAAGAGACAGGAGGTGAGGGGCAAACAGGTTTGTGGGGTAGTACGGTGGTAGCAGGGTTATTGTAGGTTATAGGCAATCCTGAAGAAATGGGTTTTCAGATTGCTTTTGAAGCTGGTGAGAGTGGCAGAGAGTCTGATGTGTTGGGGCAGTGAGTTCCAGAGTCTGGGGGAAGCACGAGAGAAGTCTTGGAGACGGTTATGTGAGGAGGTGATAAGAGAAGAGCAGAGAAGAAGGTCCTGTGAGGAGCAGAGATTTCTTGAGGGGAGATATCTGGAGAGTAAGGCAGAGATGTATGTAGGGGAGAGGTATATCATCACGTATACCTGGTTAGCGACATGTTGTGATTCTTCTTGTCTAACGTATTTCCTTTTTCAGTGTAACATTCCTGCCTCGATGGAGCTCGCATGAGAGTTATGATTTCCCTCTTGCGTTGCATGGCTTTGCATATCGGCCATTTTGTCCCCCCACTGAGTGCGCATCTGCTTCTGACCATTCTGTTTTCTTGGTCTGCCGCAGCAAAAGGCTGCCTTGTTCTCTTTTGCAGTGTTGGTTTTATAGACCTTGTTGGTCTTTGATGTTACGGCCTTTCCTGCTCCTTTTTCCCTCCCCCCACACAGTCGGAGCTGAGCCCACCGCTGTCCCCTCATGCCTTAGCGAAACTTTTAGGGGTGTGCTGGTTTACTCATGATGCACACCATAAAGATTACATCCTTTAATTTCAAGGGATTACATTTGCCCGAAAAGCGATCAAATTTTTTTTTATCATCTTCACAGGTTAAAATCCCATATTGTGTGCCTCCAAGAAACCCATTTGTTGAGAGATCAAGAAGAGCGATTACTGGCCATCAGATACTACCCGACCTGGTACCACAATGGCAACCCCACTCAAAAAACAAAAGGTGTGGCTATACTCATACACAAATCTCTCCCCTTACAAGTAATAGACACCTACACTGATCAAGAGGCTAGAGTAGTCTTCATAAAATGTGTTTTTCAGGGCCATAATTACACAATAGCTAATATATACGTTCCCAACACAGGTCAGGTCTCTTATCTTGCCAGGGTGCTTGACGACCTCACATGCTTTGCTCATGGCCAGATTGTACTTTGTGGAGACCTTAATTTAGCCCTGCAGCCGACTCTCGATTTGTCTACAGGGCGTTCCTCGGTTCCCCACCGTGTCTTTAACAAGATCCGGACTTTACTGCATAATATGCAGCTCTCAGAGTTGTGGAGGATTATGCATCCTGGTGAGATGGACTATACATTTTCCTCTAATCCACACCAAACATATAGTCGCATTGACTATACTGTATCTTCTCGCAACATTCTCTTCTCCCTTCCGCTGTTGATGCTAAAATTGATGTGATGTTACATTCTGATCATGCCCCTGTTCACTGCTCACTGGACCTTCCGTATTTTAGACGCCCCCCTTTTAATTGGAGACTCAACGAATCGTTATTGCAAGATGCACTCTGCTTTCAGGTACTGCAAACTTGTATTCGAGATTTCCAAATTAATCATAGGGTGGATCATACTTCCCGTCAAACCCAGTGGGAAGCCTTGAAATGCGTCATGAGGGGTGTCCTGATGAAACATGGGGCTCGTTTGAAACGTGAGGCAGCCAGTAAATTGCAGTCTTTGTTATCCGAGCTACATGCTGCAGAATCCACTCATAAGGCTACAGGCTCCGAATCTGATCTGCGCACAGTAATTAAGCTCCGACAGGATGTTCTGGCGCTCATGGAACGTAAACATAAGCGATACAGACAGTTGCGTGACACTGTCTTTTATGAGTGGAGTAACAAACCTGGCAGGTACTTGGCTAGGGCACTAAGGGAGAAGAGGGCGTTCTTGTTTGTCCCCCAGATCAAGACCCCTGAGGGTCGCCTGACACACATAACGAAAGACATACTAGGTGTCTTTCATCAATACTACTCCAACCTATATAATCTTCCCAAACCAAATAAGTCGTTTTCCTCATCGGGTCCCTCATCTGACCTGTTGGAATATCTGCAACGTACGGCTCATCCGCCGCTTAAAAGTGAAGTTGCTGCTGCCCTAGACGCCCCCTTTTCACCAGCGGAACTCCAAGCAGACATAGTCTGCTTCGACCCATGGCAAAAGTCCTGGCCCAGATGGCTTCACTTCTAAATTTTATAAGCTGTTACAAGAAGAGTTGAAGTCCCCTATGTTGCTTAACTTTAACTCAGTGTCCTCCGAGTCACCTTTTGACCCGGCATTCCTCAGAGCTCATATTATGGACAAACAGAAAGAGTGCAAGGACCCATCACTCTGCCAGTGATACCGTACCATCTCGATCAATAATAAGGACGCTAAAATCTACGATAAACTAATTGCCTTAAGACTGAACCCCCTATTGAATGACTTAATTCACCTTGATCAAGTGGGCTTTGTTCCTACAAGAGAAGCTAGGGATAACACCCTCAAAACTTTCACCTTAATCAATCACGTCCGTAGATCTAACATTCCAACTATGTTACTTTCATTAGATGCAGAAAAGGCGTTTGACCGAGTGGATTGGTCCTTCCTCTCTGGTGCTCTGGCTGTTTTGGGTATTGGCCCGATCCTCCTTGATAACTCTCCCCAGGCACAGGTCAGAATTAATGACTCCCTATCTGAACCCTTTCTTTATTCATAATGGCACTAGACAGGGATGCCCGCTTTCCCCTATACTGTACGCGTGAGCTATGGAGCATTTGCTTAAAGATATAAGGGAAAAAAACACTAATTGGTATAAATCCTAGGAAAAAAGGATAAAACTTAACCTTTATTATAGTAAATAAATTTAAAATAATTACATATAAGGTCCTAAATAATGCTCACAAAAACCTAAACTAATAATGTAACCTATCCCTACCAGAAATAGCTACCTAACCAAAAAAAAAGGGGTGTTCGCCCTGAGAAGGGCGTCCCCAACCACGAACCTCCTACACTGACCCTATTGGCTATACTAGTAACTGGCAATAATGAACAATAAAGATATATAATGAACACACCAAAGGGTAATATATATGCAAGAAAGTGCAGGACTAAGAGTACATGTATGATCCCATATGTACGCCTAGTGTTCCAACAACAATGTCCTCACGTGTGCATTATTGTAATCCATGCGTGGACACCCTAAACCATTCCGTTCCAACAACAGTGTCCTCACATGTGCATGTGTTGTAATCCATGCACGGACACCCTAAACCATGCCGACGCGTTTCTCCTCAAAAATTGCATGAGGTTCATCAGGGAACAAACCGGAACATATACAGGCTAGGAAAAAATGGGGTATATGTCTATAAGCAAATAAAAGAAACATACACCAACTGTACACTATATGCCCGTCCGTTAGATACAAGGAACGGTGCAAATAGCACAACTCACGACTCCTATGGTATGGTAGTTGCTGTTGCACCATTTTTGCTGTGGATCCGGAGATCCATGTTTGTATATTCTGGGACTCCAGTTTGAATTTTCACTGAACTACCATACCATAGGAGTCGTGAGTTGTGCTATTTGCACCGTTCCTTGTATCTAACGGACGGGCATATAGTGTACAGTTGGTGTATGTTTCTTTTATTTGCTTATAGACATATACCCCATTTTTTCCTAGCCTGTATATGTTCCGGTTTGTTCCCTGATGAACCTCATGCAATTTTTGAGGAGAAACGCGTCGGAATGGTTTAGGGTGTCCGTGCATGGATTACAACACATGCACATGTGAGGACACTGTTGTTGGAACGGAATGGTTTAGGGTGTCCACACATGGATTACAATAATGCACACGTGAGGACATTGTTGTTGGAACACTAGGCGTACATATGGGATCATACATGTACTCTTAGTCCTGCACTTTCTTGCACATATATTACCCTTTGGTGTGTTCATTATATATCTTTATTGTTCATTATTGACAGTTACTAGTATAGCCAATAGGGTCAGTGTAGGAGGTTCGTGGTTGGGGACGCCCTTATCAGGGCGAACACCCCATTTTTTGGGGTTAGGTAGCTATTTCTGGTAGGGATAGGTTACATTATTAGTTTAGGTTTTTGTGAGCATTATTTAGGACCTTATATATAATTCTTTTAAATTTATTCACTATAATAAAGGTTAAGTTTTATCCTTTTTTCCTAGGATTTATACCAATTAGTGTTTTTTTCTGATATGTGTCTTGGTATATCCGGGTTATTTGTATCTTGGTAGGTTTACTCCTCCTATCTGATCTTAAGTGGAGTTTTGTGGTTTTTTGAAGATATAAGGGAAATATCGTCAATTCATGACATTAAATGTGGCAATTTCGACGTTAAGTGCTCAGCATTTGCGGACGACCTACTGCTTTATGTTACTGAACCTCTCATCTCCCTCTCCTCGGTTCTCCAGGTCATCGGTCGGTTCAGTTCATTTAGCAACCACAAAGTGAACATGACCAAAAGTATGGCTTTGAGTCTGGGCTTATCGGCAGAGGACCTTGCCCAACTGAGGAGGAGTTACTCGTTCTTCTGGGCCCCCTCCTCAATTAAATACTTGGGAATCAATATTCCCTCCAATCCCCATAAAGCCTTCGACCTCAACTTTGCTCTGCTTCTTAATTTGATTCGTATTGACCTCTCCAAATGGGACAAAAAGGATTTTTCTTGGTTAGGCCGCATCAATATAGTCAAAATGAATATCCTTCCACGTCTACTATACTTATTTCAGACCGTACCGATTCTCCTCCCTAAGTCTTTTTTTCGATCTCTACACAGCCTAATCCTGCGCTTTGTCTGGGCGCAAAAACATCCCAGGGTATCTAGATCCGTACTGATGAGACCTAGGCTTGAAGGAGGTCTGGCGATCCCGAATTTTCAAACATACTACTTGGCGGCATCGGCGGTCAGAATCTTGGACGGCTTTCACAATCGTAAGCGTAAATTATGGGTGGGAATTGAGGGTGAGTTGTACGGTTATCCAATTGCGGCTGTGCCGTGGCTACCCTCACAGTGGCTCCCCAGGAAACTCCTCGTATCCCTCCCTTTCATTACCCGTATTACGGTTATGACAGTTAGATCCTATCCCTCATCCATGCATATTTTGGAACCGAGCGGCCCGCTCACTCCCATTACAGGGAATCCGGGCCTGCCAGATACGTTGAGATCTGTAGGCCTTGGCATAGGGGGAGACAGAGGTCACGGCGTCTTTAAGGACGTATATCACGCGGGCACCTTTAAGCAATATCAGGCAGTGGTATCTGACTTCACGTGCCCTAGATTTTCCAGGTTGCACTACTATCAGCTGAGAAGTGTGTGTCTTGCCTTCGAAGCACCTCTTTCGCTCAATAGACCTCTCTCCGTGTTTGAGAGTTGGTGTCTTGAACTGACTCACGTTACGCATTTGCTCTCTAGAATATACGACCTGTTAATAAGAACTGGGTCATCATCTAGACTATCTTTTCAAAAAACTTGGGAGAGAGATCTTGCCCGAACTCTATCTGATGAGGACTGGGGCGAAATCTTCGCCCGTGCCCACGGGACGTCAATTTCTATTAAAGTGCAAGAACTCAACTATAAGATAATTTCTCGCTGGTATAGAGTCCCTACGATATTACATAGTATCCATCCCTCGGTTTCCAAGATGTGCTGGAGATGTCAAAAAGAGGAGGGCACTATGCTACATATTTGGTGGAAATGCCCATCATTACAGTCTTTCTGGTTGAAAGTGATCCAGGTTATAGAACTAATTTCTGATGAGAGACTGGATAATGATCCTGCAGTTCTGCTCTTTCAGGCCGTCCAGGGTTCGGTTCGCTCTTTGAAAAATCGGCTAATCACCACTTTATTGAATGCCACCAAGTCAGTGATTCCCAGACTATGGCGTTCTACAGCCTGTCCTTCAATCACAAGCTGGTTTGAGGAAATCCATAAAATCTGCAGGTGGGAGGAGTTACGAAGCGATTCAAAGGGAGATATTATTAATTTCCACAAGATTTGGGATGACTGGATCACTTTTTGTGCATCGGATCACTATGCCTCATTTACCTAACCTGTTTTGCATATTTTTAGAATTCGCTCGCGGGCACTATGAGTGGCGCTGGGTTCGTAACTCCGACGCCTTTGTTGCCTTTCATCGTTCCGCTTTCTTGTCTAGACGATAGATCTGTCGGTACTGCTGTCTTAGAGGTATCCCTAATATGGGACGGACTGGTCATGTCATTTTCTTGTTGTTGCTCTTCTGCACAGTATCCTGCCTTGGAGTCTTCTCATAAGTGTACCACACTACATTTCAATAAAAATAGTACCGAACATGCAAGACTCACAAGTAGCATGATGGCTCCTTAGGCCCCCGAGATTTTCTTCTCTCTAAGCATCTTCTCTCTAATCTCTTGATGCTTAAGTTTATACAGTATATACGCTTAAGTTCTTATTGACCTGCTTTTATTTGCCTACATTGTTATACGTGTTTTAATGACAATGTATTACATTACTGTTGTGAATGTCTGTACCCTTCATATGTTTTTTTTTATTATGTTTGAAGTTTGGCTCTGTAAATAATTGCAAGTTATGATATTACTATATTTTGTTGTGATTGGAGCTACATTTTACCATATGCTTACCAGTGTATATCAAATATAATTGTTTATTGGATTGTACCGTTTACTTTTTTTTTGTCTTCCACAATAAAGCTTTTGAATATGGAAAAAAAAAAGGTATCTCATTACCAAGGTGCTATACAAGAAACATTTCATGATGGGTAAAGCCAGTGAGTGGTCTCAAGAAAACTTCGAAAACATTATCTGTTACCAATAACATACTGATGGCATTGGTTACAGAAGAATTTCTAAATTACTGAAGGTCCTAATGAGCAATGTTGGGGTCCGGAAGTGGAACCCTCCTAAACACAAAGATATCAGAACTTCCACTGTCAATTGGCAACGGACCAAGTGCTCCTTGTGAAGATACTCAGACAGAGGATGAAAAAGATTTATCAGAAGAGTTCGTTCATGATGCATAGGACCAATATACAGAGCATACAGAAAGACATGTATTCAGCAGATACAACCAAGAAGGTAACTGCGCTACACCCTCCATTGTGTATGCATCTGCTCAACTCTCCATGACCTGTTTCATCCTCAACTTCCACAGCAATGACATTACAGGTTCCCATCCCCTTGGCCTGTATGCCCCACTCGCCCTCCACATGGCCTGTATGCCCACGCTCCTTTCCATTAGCGCCTTTTTGCCTCACTCCTTACTCCCTGGCCTGTATGCACCAATCATCCTCCATGGCCTGTAACGCTCAACTCCTACCTCCCATGGCCTCGTACGCAAACTCTCCTCCATAATGGCCTGTTCGCGCCAATCCTTCCTCCATGGCAAGAGGGTTGCCCGCAATCTCCCTCCCATGGCCTGTATTACTAATCTCATCACTCCATGGCCTGCTATACACCCGTTACCCTTCATGTTTTTTGTGTTTGTGTGGAATGAGGAAAACGAGACCACATGCCCGGCTGTCGATGAGCCTATTGCTGGCTCTGGTTTCTCCATCAGGAGGAGTCATCACCAACCAAAGGAAGAGGATATCACGTGATTTGCCTTAATAGTGACTCTTACAGTCTCTATTTATCTCTCGATAAAAACCTGCTCGATGTCACTTGGTGACACTACCTAAGCTCAGTGGCCACTTCAGTCCATGAGTACATTCCTGCTTGAAGTCCTGGCAATGGCTGAGGTTCTGCCTGATACTTTTTAAAGGCGTTTGCACTGTGGTCACTCTTGATATCAACAATATGAAACAGCAGGATGTAGGATGGATTGGTTTAATTTCATAATTAAAAGTGATTACACTTCTCAATGTTTCTTTGTGAGATTAAGGGCTTCAAATATATATACTGTTGTGTTATTATAGATAGATAGATAGATAGATAGATAGATAGATAGAATATGAGATAGATAGACTTGAGAGATATGAGATTAGATAGATAGATAGGATTTGAGTTAGATGAATATGTTAGATATGAAATAGATAGTTATGAGATTGATAGATTTGTGTTAGTTATGTGTTTTATAGAATAGATAGATTGTTATGAGATAGATAGTGAGATATGAGATTGATAGATAAGAGATGAGGATAGATAGACTAGATGATTAGATATGAATGATTGATAACATAGATAGATAGATATGAGCTAGATATATAGGTTTTAAAGTTTTTAAATAATAGGATTGTGTCGGCGCACAAGCGTTTGGGAAGGTATCCAGCAAGTTAGAGATGTTTTTAATATTGGCTTTATTGGTGTAGCTCGTTGTTCAGATAGATTATATACTTTATTAATTTTTGTCGCATATGGACTCTTTACAACGTCGGATATGTCGCGCATGTTGATGCGCCTGGTAGAGGGGGGTGCTATCCTTCTAAGTCTTATATACTTGAGGTTTTGTATTGGATAGGTATTATTTGACATAAGGATGGTGGGGGTTTTTTTTGTTCAATTGGTTCAGTTGAGTGGTTCTAGATTTAAGATATTGGTTGGGGGTGTCGGGGCGGGGTTTATTTTTTTGGGGGGGTTTTTTTCAATATATTGTGGGTTGACGGCTTTGGCAACTATCGATATTTTTATTAGACTTGTGAATTATGTTGTTTCATGGTGAAATAGGTGTGTCGTTTGTGTCATTTTGGATTGGAATGGGACGTGTGATAATCTGAGGTTAGGGGGGAGTGTGTGGGGGGTGTTTTTTTAATTTGGGTTGTGAGTTGGAGGATATTTGGGGGAGCTTCGCAATCGGTCTTTGAGGTAACTAGAAATATGTTGTAGAAATGTTATGATTGTTGGGCACAAGCTATCTAATGACTTACTGCCCGTTTTATAACACCGTTCTCACTTCTACAAAGGCCCCCCGGTAAGACCGCTGGTAGGGTGAGGGAGGCGCATCGAATATTAAGCAGTTCAATACTAGGTTGATCACACGTACCAACTTTACGAACCTTAGCGTTTCGTTTGACCCTCCTACCCAACCGCACCCCCTCGAATCACACACTCCGAAAACACTTTGGCGAGACACTACCGGCACCAGCCCCTGATACTCGGCATATCTCAACTAGATATTATACGCGTACACGTTATAGAGACTAAAACTCGAGATACTTTCACATCAATTGAAAAGTCTTTAAATACCGACGATACACCTTTTGCCGTAGTGTCGCCCTTTTTTGGCAATTGCCTTCTTGCCCATTCAATCTGATGCTGACCATGGGGATTTTTGTAGAGACACCAATTAGAGTGTGGTTCAATCAGTGGATATGATACTGCGTTCAGTATCCAAGATTCTTTGTGGTCGGTAGAACAAAAGGAAATCGCTCTCTTAATGGAATTGTGCTTAGTTTTTCTTGCATAGGCGGGCCGGTAGGATTGTGGTATATAACCTCCCGTTGCTTTTTCTCGTCGGTTGCACAATCTTTGTCGTACTGTATTCTGATGCGTCAATTACTTTTGCCCGTACTGCTGGAGACCAGTGAGGAAAGAAGGAAGTGAGTCCAAGCGTGCTTGGTAATGCACATCCACCGAATCCACCTTCTCCAAGTGTATTTATCGATCAATCTTTTATCGGCACGTTCCTTCACATTACTCCTGCGCAGGAATTTAGGCTCTCATCAATACTGCTCGTATTAGGTGGTGCCATGCGGCTGGAGAGTGGGGTGGGGTGAAGGTGTGTTGATGCGCGGTGAGAGTCCGAGCCAGTCAGGCAGCTTATCCAATAAAGCATTTTTATAAACATCGCTTAATTGCTGGAGTCTTCCAATCGGCTTGGCGCCCCGACAAAATCTATTTTTAAAAACTATTTTTCCTTATTTCAACACGACCTAATGGAGTTCGGGTAATTTTGAAGGATTTTTGGGCAGCCGATGTATGTATGTAAGGAAAAGAACCCTCCTACTTCTGGGTGCAACAGAAATTGAACCAGCTAAATTACCTTGCGTTCCAGAATAGAAAACACGCCAGGGCTTCTTTTAAAGGTAATTCCTTTTTTTATTGATCAACAAATGTTTAAAAACGATGCATGATCAAATATGCATGATTTCCTCTCACGAGTGTATGCTTTATTTTTGTGTTTTTGTGAGGACCCACTAGGGTAGTTAAAGTCATTGACGGTGTAGCAGACGCGGAGCGTTTCTGCGGGGGTATAGTGACCCGTTTTAGATCTTGGTATTACAGGGACTGGGGCACCTTTTGTGTTTGGGTCGTGGTGTGTGGTTATTGTGTCGCTGGTACGAAGTTGACTGGTGGGTGGGAGGGTGGTGTGGGTGTGTGTGTGTTTTTGTTAGGGGTTGGGGGGGGTGTGGGGCGGGGTGGTGGCACGTAGACGACTGTTGGTATGGGGGGTCCTGATAGGGTTATTGGGGTGGGTTGTCTTGTAGTTTTGTGCTTTGCTGTGGGGGTTTTGTTTGTTGTAGGGTGTAGGGTGCTTTGTGCAGTGCGAGGGTCGGGATGGGTGGTGTGGGTAATTTGGGTGTGGGGGCTAGGTTGGTGTGGAGAGGGGGGTGTGGGTGGCGGGAAAGTGATTTCTGTGGTGAGGTGGTGTGTGGAGGGTATGAGGGGGGTGGGGGTAGGGGGGGAGAGGGGTAGGGGTGGGCTATTTTTGTTATAGGAGGGGGGGGATAGGTGGGGGGGGGGTGGGGGGTTTGGGTTTGGGGGTGGGGGTGTGGTGGTGTACGTGGGGGTTTTGGTGTTACTTGTGGGGGGGAAGGTGGGTGGGGTGGGCAGGAGTGGTTGGGTGTTGGTTTTAATGTTGGGGGGGTTGGTGTGTAGGGTGTAGTGGTTGGGGTGGAGAGGCGGGGGGTGTGGGTTTTGGTCAGGGTTGGGGGTGTTATGATCGTTGGGCTTGGTTGGGTTAGAAGTGGATCGGTTTTTTTTTTATGATGGCCAGGAAGTCAGTGATAGATAGCTTGGGAGGGGGTTGCTTGGGTGGGTGGCGTGGCTGGGGTTCGTTGTTGGAAATAAGTCATCTGCGAGAACTGAGAGGAGGGAGGAAGGGGTGGGATGGCTGTGTTAGGTGTGTGTTTGGGTGTGATTATGGGTCTGGGGTCATGGAGGAGTAGGTTACGCTTGGAGTTATGTAGTGGGGTTGAAATGCAGAGGAGTAGAGGGTAATCAGGATTGGCTTGTTTGAGCGTGGGGGGGTGGAGTGAGGGCGGGATGGTGGTGGGTTTGTTCGTTAGGGTGTGTGGTAAGAAATTATGGGTAGTATGGAGGTTTGGATGAGAACGCAGGCTAGGAGGGGTTGGGGGGGGCGCTGGGGGTTTGGGTTGTTGGTGGGAGAAGATCTATGTGGAGATCTATCTTCATTTCACTGGAGTTGAAGTGTGGGGGTTGGGTTTGGGTGGGTGGACGGTCCTGTTTTCCGGGAGTTTGTGGTGCGTTGGTAGAGCGCGGTTTTTCGCTGTCAGGTGGTAGTTTTTATTATATGCGGGCGATCTAGACCAGGAGGGGTTTCGGTTTAGGCGACAGGGGTTGGCCTAGAGGCGGGTTTGCGGGGGGTATCGAAATAGGTTAGACGTGTGTTTGGAGTTATTGAAGTTACTCGGCGGGTCGTGGGTCCTGGTGTGAAGTTGTGTGCGATGTGTGGGTTGAGGTTAAGAAAATCTAGTCGTGAAAGATAAGATAGATTGGGAGAATGGAGCCCTCCGTGTGGGAGAGGGCGGTTCTAGTTGAGGTGGAGGGTGGCGCGTGGGGGTAACATGGGTGGGGTCTGAAGAGTCGGGGGCGGGACCGCGCGGTGGGGGGAGCTAGTCGATATCGGTTGTCATTAGGATGGGGCTTTGTTGTGAGTGTTCCCTCGGGGGTGGTGGAGGGTGTTAGTCGGTAGTTAGTGATGTTACTGCTGGGGCTGGTAGTTGTAGGTGCGTGGTTTCGTATCTTGTGTGAATAAAGGTTATTAGTCATTTTTGATTTTGTTTTCTACGGGTTGCCGCCGTTTGCAGGGGATTCAGAGCTACTTCTGGCCCCAAAGGGGTATGCGTGTGTAGTTGCGGGAGTTGGGTGCGGATGGGGTGGCAGGGGACGAAAGATATTGTGTAGTTCGATTGGTGTGCGGGGGGGGGTCGTTAATGGGATGTTGTGTGTTTGTGTGTGTTGGGTGCTTTCAGTGGTTGTTGGTATTGATCGTCATGGCGTGGCAAGGTCGTGTTGGTGATTTTTTTTTTTTTTTTATAGTATTGTGTTAGTCTGTTTTTTTGTGTGTGTTTTAAATTTTTTTTTTGTTTTGTTATTGGTTTTGTTTTTTTGTTTGTTTTGGTTTTGTTTTGGTTTTTTGTGTTTGTTTTTGTTTGTGTTTTTGTTTGTTTTGTGTTTGTCTACTTTTGAGTTATTTTTTTCATTTTTTATGGTGTTTATGTTAAGTTAGTCTTTGGTTTTAGATGTTTTGTTTTCTTTGTGTTTTGTTTGTTTTAACTTGGTGTGTGTTTTTTTGGTGTGTTCGTATTATCTCGTTTTTCCTTGTGTTTTGTGTTTATTATGTGTGTGTTTTTTTTTGGTTTTTGTTTTTTTTTGTGTTTTATTTTTTTTTAATGCTTTTTGTTTGTTTTTTTTAGTGCTGTTTTGTTGTTTTTTATTGTTATGATTATTGTTTGTTGTTGTGTTTGATTTTTTTGATGTTTCTTGCTGTACGTTGTGTGTGAGTGTGTGCTTTAAGTGTGTGTTATGTTGTACCGCTTTGTGTTTGTGTTTGTTTATGTTGTACTGGTTTGTTGGGTTTTGTTTTAATCTCTTTGTCTTTCTTGATTACGTTGATCGGTGTGTTTTTTTGCGTTTGTTGTGCGTTTTACGTTTGGTGTTTTTTTCCTGTTTGTTTTTTTTATCTATATTTTTTTTTTGGTTTTTTTTTGTTTTTTTGTTGTTGTTTGTTTTTTGTTTTTTATGTTTTTGTTGATCTGTCGTTAGTTGTTGTTGATTTTATTTGTTTGTCTTTTTTTAATTTTGTATTTTGTTTGTTGTTTTTGTGTTGTTCGTTGTTGTTGTGTGTTGTCTTGTTTTGTTTCTGTATTTGTTGTGTGTGTGTGGGTGTTTGAGTGTGAGTGGTGTGTGTGTGGTTTGTGTGTGTGTGTGGCGTGAGTGTATGTGTTGTTGTATTGTTGTGTGTGTTTGTTTTGCGTGTTTTTGTGTGTGTGTGTTTCTCTGTGTGTTGTGTGTGTGTGGGTTGTGTTTGTACTTTTTGTTGTGGATTTGTGGTGGTATGTATTTGTGTGCTGTTTCGTTGTTATATGTTTTTGTTGGATTTGTTGTATGTGTTTGTGGTTTGTTTTTTCATTGTTTTGTTCTTTTATTGGTTTTTTGTTCGTGTTTTGTTTGTGTTTGTATTCTTTGTTGTGTGTTTGTGTTTTTTTTGAATTTTTTTGTCTTTTGTTGTTGTGCTTTTATTGGTGCTGTTTTGTTTTCTTTTAGTTTTTGTTTGTTGACTATTGTCTCGTTTTTTCGATTTGTTTTGTGTTTTGTTTCTCTTTCTTTGTTTTTGTTTTAGTTTTGATTTGTTGGCTGGTTGTTGTTTTTTTTGTTATTTTGTTGGCTTTTTGCTGTAGAACGTCATTTGTTTTGTTTTATTTCTGTCTTTTCGTGTTGCTTTTTTTGTTTGTGTTTTCCGTGTCCGCGTAAGTGATTTCGTAGTTTTTAGTTATTTTGTTTTTTTGTTTGGTTCTGTTTGTTTGTTGTTGTTTTATTTTGTTATTTTGTTTCTGGTTGTATGTTTGCGGTGTGTAGTGGCTGTGTTGGCTTTTGTGCGTAGGAATGTATATGGTTGTCGTGTGGATAAGGCTCGGGTGGTGTGTGAGAATTTCTGGATTGATATGTTTCTTGTAATCGTTGTTGGCTGTGTGCGGCTGTGTGGTTTTTTACTTTTGTTTGCTCGTTTGTTAGTATTGTTGATAGTGTTTGAGTTTAGTTTGTCGTGTTATTGTATTACCGTTGTGTTTTGGTTCTTGTTGTGCTTAGTATTTTTGATGTGTGTTGGTTTGGTTGTTTTTGTTTTTTTTTTTTAGATATTGTCAGCTTCGTTGTGTTTGGTGGTGTGTAAGTTTATTTTTTTTGCGTTGTTTTGTGTGCTGAGTCGTTTCCGTCGTATGATGTTCGATAGTAAGTTTGAATGCCTAGTATTGTTGTTATTTGTGTGTTATCGTGTAGTGTGTGTTTGGTGTTGTCTGTTTTTGATTTTTTATTTTTTTTGTTTTGATCGTGTTAGTTTTTGTTGATCTCTTGTGTTTTTTTCATGAGAATGTCGTGTTGTAGGCATTTAATATTGATAAAGTGATTTGAGTTTAGATTGAATATAACTTATTAGATAGTAATGATAGAATAGTATTAATAGAATAAAGTAGACGAATAATAACAGAGGTTGTAAAGTGTGCTTGTCTCTGTTTGTTGTTGCTTGTTGTTGTGGTGTTGTCCTCAGAATCTTCGTTTCTAGTTATTTTTTTTACTGCTTGTGTTGTGTTTTTTTTGTTCTTTTGTTTGTTGCTGTGTGTGCTTGTTTTGTTTTGTTCTTTGTTTTTTTTTTTGGTTTATCCGTACTTATGATTTTCGATCTTTTTTTTGATCCTGCTGATTTGTGTTTTGTTTTTATTTTGTTATAAGTTGGTATAAGTAGTTTTTTGTTTTTTTTTTGTTGTGTTTTAGTGTGTTGTTGATTTTTTTTTTGTTAATTTGTTTTTTGTATTCTTTTTCTTTTTAGCTGTGCTTAACTTTTGGTGTACAATGTGTGTTTTGATTTGGTCTTCTAGCTGCAGTTTGGTGTCATAGTGAAATGTGTGTTTTTTGCTTTTTTCCGCTTCTTGTTTTAGTTCTTGTTACTTTTATAGGTTGAGTATGATTGTTTCGTGTTGTGTATTTCTTTATGATATTGTGGATCGTGATTTGTTGTGTGATTTGTGTGTTGATGTTGTGGTCTTTTTTAATATTAAATAGAAGAAGTATAGATAGTAGTATCATATGTTGACTTTATTTTTTATATGTTGTATATTGTGATGTTTGTATATAGTTTGTTTAGGTGTGTGTGTGGTGTTTCGTGTGTGTGGTGTGTAGTGTGTTGCTGTTAGTGTCGTGTTTGTGTTGGTGTTATTCGTGTTTCAGGATTTGTGTACGTGATGATGGGTAGTGGTACGTTTGTTTTTTTTTGTTTTGTGTTTTGATGGTGTTTCTTTGTTTTTGGTTGGAGGTTGACGGATGGGGGCTCGTGTGAGCTTGAAAGTATTGATAATGTAAGATAGATTAGATAGATAGTGTTATGAGATAGAGATATTCATTAGAATTGTAGATAAAAAAATTAGAATAATAAAACTAAATGATTGAATTATATTTTTGGAAAAGAAATGTATCAATACAAAAATTAAATAGGTAAACATAATACCCGTAATTTGAAGATTGATATTGAGTTTACGAATCGTTGATTATGCCTATTATTACTTCATGTATTAGCTTTATGGTTTATTTTTTTTGTGTGCTTTAGACATTTATAGTTGTTTACGTTACTAGAATGAAGATTGTAGAGCGTGTTTGTTTAGTTTGGTGTTTGTTCTTCGTTTTGCACGCTGTGTTTTTTAAGGTTTTCCGCCTATGTTTTTATTGATTAGGTGTGAAGTAGATTAGTTGAGATACGGAACTCTTACGAGTGTTAAGGACTAGTATCTTTTTTTGGTTGAGCGTTAGATAGACTATGAGGGTCGAGTTTGTTGTGTTGCTGTTGTTTTGTATGATCGCTTTATGTTCTATTTTGCGTGTTATACATAACTGATATTAATTATAAATAATAATAACTATAATCAATGAGGATATAAGAAGAGGATTATGGTTTGGTAAACGAAGTCGTGGTTAACGGGTGACAGATTAGCCCAAAGAGGTTCGTGGTGTTCTAGTTTAGTTAGTGGTGCCTAGCTGTTTGTTGGACTAGTTTGGGGATGCATGTTTTGTATCTCGGTGTATAGTGTGTTAGTTCTCGCGAGGTAGCATTAGATATAGCTGTGATGACTTTCTAGATTTATTAATGATTACGTGCAGCCACACACTAGGGCCACTAAATAAGACAAACTCCATACACTCACACAAGTGACAGGTCAGGTGTACCTGACGCATACTGACACCGTCGTTTCGTCAGCATGCCAAGATGATTCCGTGATGGTTGTTGATGTGTTTGACGTCTAGACTCTCTTGTTCTGTGTTTATATTAGTAATTAGTATACTAGGTTTTAACGATACTGCTGTAAGAAACTGATCCCCTGATGGCCATTATGAGGTATGTTGGATGTATGGTGTTAGTGGTGTGGGTAGCTTTGGTGTTGGTAGTAGGTTTGGGGCCGAAGCTTGGTCTTTGGTTGGGTGTTTTGTGTAGTGGTTTTAGGAATTGATCAGAGTTTGCGGGCGAATACGAATAGTGTTGAGTGTTTGATGTAGAGAGTGTTTTCTTTGGTGGCTTTGTATGGTCGTATTTTCACATATGATTTGAGTAGATAGGAGATAGCATAGTACGATATCTTGTGTATGATGGCATTTGGATTGTCTTGATGAGACTAGCATCTGGTTGCAAAGCACTGTAAGTTTGGTTTGGGCTTCTATAGTTGATATCGGACGGGGGGTGTTGAATAAGGTATTGGTTGGGACACCTCCTTTGCGAGTTTTTTTTGCGTGTGTGGATTTAATTTTTGTGATAATGGGAGGTATAGATACGGGTCGTAAGTAATGACGCTAATTTGTGAGTGACTCTGTAAGCAGTCGGTGTGTGTGGGGGTATGACTCGTCGAGAATGTTGGTCGATGTGTCTCTTGATGGACTTGTTTGATATATGGCCGATATCGAGAATAGAGATTTGTAAGCATTGTAGTAGCGACTATCACCGTGCATCCGAAGAGATAGTGCTGTCGCAATCTGTATTGTGTGTGAGGTCCGTTTGGTGGTGTAGAGATGTTGGAGTACTCATTGAAAATCTTGTGATTTCGCGTGTTAGATTGACAATGGTGGAGGGTGTGTGGGGTTTTCCCGCTCTTAATTAGATTCGAGATGAGACGATGTGTGCCGTAGTCGTTTGGGCGTAACGTAAGATGTGTGTACCCCATCGATGAGTGTGTACAGTTCGTGGTGGTGTGTGATATTCTTTATTGGGTATGCAGTAGTAATTGCGAATTGATTGTATTCAGGATCCTAAGTACTGCGAATGAGTCCCAATTCTCAGAGTAGAACAGAGGTAATAGGTCAGTGCTGTAGAGATGAGTATGTGTAGACTCTTGATAGCATGGCATAGGCATGAGTTCACGATTTGGGAGAGATAGTCTGATGCGAACAGAATATCAAAAAGTTACAGAGCTTTGAAGCATTCAGGTCGAGGCGCGGTTGTAGCATTCGGACGTGGGATTTGACTTAGTGATGTTTGATCGCTAGTCCTGAAGGTGGTCTGTCATCTCTGTCAGTGCACGAGAGTGATGATGCGGAAATTCCATGTGGTAGGGTGTGTTATAGGAAGCCTGCATGGGCGGGGGTCAGGGTTAAGGAGCTTGGTCTATCCCAGAAGTAGAGTTGAAGATGTCCTGCACTGGTGAACCGATGCGGCCTGATACAGTTGATGCTGTTCACGACCCCCTCCTTGATATAAAGTAGGGCCTTTTGATTTTCAGTTATGAAGCGCACTTTTAATAGGACGAGTCTCGGACCGTCTTGATTTATACATTAACCTCTCGATGGACTCCCCCCCCCCCCCCCGCAAGCCCCCCCTTCTTTTCACAGCTTGTGATAACATTCATTTCACTTGCTCCGATAATACAGTCATGTAACCGCTGCCCCTCACCTATTGTAACGTGCCGGCGGGTGAGACAATCATCAGCTTCAGGAGGAGACCAAGCGTATAGAATTCATTAGAAGCTTCCAGCCCTGACAGCGCAGCCTGCTATATACAGTGGGGATAACAAGTATTTGATACACTGGTGATTTTGCAAGTTTTCCCACCTACAAAGAATGGAGAGGTCTGTAATGTTTATCGTAGGTACACTTCAACTGTGAGAGACAGAATCTAAAAATTAAAACCAGAAAATCACATTGTATAATTTTTAAAGAATTAATTTGCATTTAATTGCATGAAATAAGTATTTGATACAATAGAAAAAACAAATTTAATATTCGGTGCAGAAACCTTTGTTTGCAGTTACAGAGGTCAGAGGTAGTTCTTGACCCAGTTTGCACACACTGCAGCAGGGATTTTGGCCCACTCCTCCAGATCATCTCCAGATCTTTCAGGTTTTCAGGGCTGTTGCTGTGCTACATTGAGTTTCAGATTGGGTTGAGGTCCAGAGACTGGATCGGCTACTCCAGGACCTTGAAATGTTTTTTATGGAGCCGCTCCTTAGTTGCCCTGGCTGAGTGTTTAGGGTCATTGTCCTGCTGGAAAACCCAGACACGACCCATTCTTGCTAAAGCTCTTTCTGATGGAAGGTGGTTGTTGGCCTAAAGATCTCACGATACATGGCTCCCAGTCGCCTCCTCCTTCAATACGGAGCAGTTGTCCTGTCTCCTCTGCAGAAAAGCCCCCAAAGTATGATGTCCCCCCCCCCCCCATGCTTTATTGTTAGGATGATGTTCTTTGGGTTGTACTCGTCCTTCTTCCTTCAAACACGGCGTGCCCTGCAGGATTTTAATCCATGATGGTGTATTTTGTTACTAAGGGTAATCCTTGAGACTGTGGTCCCAGCTCTATTCTGAGCATTGACCAGGTCCTCCCATGTAGTTTGGATGATTATGAACATCTCTCTGAATCTCCTTACCCCACGAAGGCGAGATCTTGCCCCAGACCGCGGACGATTGACAGTCATCTTGTGGCTCTTCCATTCGCTAATATTTACGCCCACAGTTGTTGGCTTTTAACCCAGCTGCTGACTATTGTCCTGTAGCCCATCCCAGCCTTGTGCTGACGGTCTACAGTTTTGTCCCTGGTGTCTTTAGACGCTATTTGGTCTTGGCATGGTGGAGTGGGTTGGAGTGTGATTGAATATGTGGAACAGATGTCCTTCTATACTGGTAACAGGTGCAATTAAATACAGGATATGTCGGCGGCTGACGTCAGAGTAGGAGGCTGTCTTACCAGATAAGCCATCAAGTCTGTGAGGAGCCAGATATTCTTGCTGGTGGTCTGGTGATCGAAATACTTATTTATTGAATAAAATTCTAAATAATTATTTACCTAAAGTAAAATTACAGAACTCTCCATTCTTTGTGGGTGGAAACACTAGCAAAATTGCCAGTGTATAAAATACTATCATTGTATATAATACACGGCCCAGGTCCATCCCTGGTATATAAGATTTAGAAGTGCAGGGTCCATCCCGGTTATAATACCTCGGCGGCAGGTCCATCAACGTTTTATAATACTCTCGGATCCCCCTAGCGTCTATCCTGTAGTATAATTTAAGCGCCATGGTCCATCCCTGTATATAATACACGGCGCAGGTATATCCCTGTATCTAATATAAATCGCAGGTCCATCCCTGTATATAATACACGGCGCAGGTCTATATCTGTATATAATATTAAGCGCAGGTCCATCCCTGTATATAATACACGGCGCAGGTCTATCCCTGTATATAATACACGGCGCAGGTCCATCCCTGTATATAATATAAGGCGCAGGTCCATCCCTGTATATAATATAAAGTGCAGGTCCATCCCTGTATATAATACACAGCGCAGGTCCATCCCTGTATATAATACACGGCGCAGGTCATCCTAGTAAATAATATAAGGCGCAAGGTCCATCCTGTTTAAATTACAACAGCGCGGTCCATCCCTGTTATATACACTCAGGCAGGGTCCATCCCGTATATAATACACGGCCCAGTGTTCATCTACCTGTATTAGTAAAATATAAGCGTCAGGTCCATCCTGTATATATAATAATAGCGCAGGTCCTATCTGTAATTTATTATAATGCGCAGGTCCATTCCCATGTATATATATTAAAGCGCATGGTCATCCTGTATATAATACACAGCGCAGGTCCATCCCTGTATATAATACACGGCCCAGGTTCATCCCTGTATATAATATAAAGCGCAGGTCCATCCCTGTATATAATACACGGCGCAGGTCCATCCCTGTATATAATACCACCGGCGCAGGCCATGTCCCTGTATATAATACTAAGACGCAGGTCCATACCCTGTATATTAATAACACTGGCGCTAGGTCCGGGATAACTCGTATGAGAAATACACGGGCGCAGGTTTGCCATCCCTGTATATTAATACACGGCGCTTAGGACCTTGAATCGTATATTAATACACGTGCGCAGTGTCCCATCCTTGTATATAATACACGGCGCAGGTCCATCCCGTATTTATACACCGGCGCAGGTAGGACCTTCTCCTGTATATAATACCAGGCGCAGGTCGCCATCCTGTATATTATACCCGCGCAGGTCCATCCCTGTTATATATACACGGCCGCGAGGACCATCCATTGTATATAATACACGGCGCAGGTCCATCCCTGTATATAATACACAGCGCAGGTCTATCCCTGTATATAATACACGGCGCAGGTCCATCCCTGTATATAATATAAGGGGCAGGTCGATCCCTGTATATAATAGAAGGCGCAGGTCAATCCTTGTATATAATATACGACGCAGGTCTATCCCTGTATATAATATACGGCACAGGTCTATCCCTGTATATAATACACGGCGCAGGTCTATCCTTGTATATAATATACAGCGCAGATCTATCCCTGTATATAATATAAGGCGGAGGACCATCCCTGTATATAATACACGGGCAGGTGCTTCCCTGTATATAATACACGGCGCAGGACCATCCCCGTATATAATACATGGCACAGGTCCATCCCGGTATATTATACACGGCGCAGGTCCATCCTTGTATATAATATACGTCGCAGGTCTATCCCGGTTATATAATAACACGGCGCGGTCTTATCCTTGTAATTAAATAATAGTACGGCGCATAGGGATTTTCTGTTTTTTTTTAATTTTCCCTTTGTAATATAATATAAGGCGTCCAGAGTATCCACTCGCTCTCGCGATATATAATACACGGCGCAGGTCTATCCCTGTATATAATATACGGCGCAGGTCTCTATCCCTGTTTAGTAATATATCGTACGCGGGTGCTATCCCTGTGTATATAATACACGGCGCAGGTCTATCCTTGTATATTAATATACAGCGCTGTACTCTATTCCTGTATATAATATAAGGCGCAGATCCATCCCTGTATAAACTACACGCCGCAGGTCCATCCCTTTATATAATATACGGCTCAGGTCTATCCCTGTATATAATACACGGCGCAGGTCCATCCCGGTATATAATACACGGTGCAGGTCTATCCCTGTATATAATATAAGGCGCAGGTCCATCCCCGTATATAATACACGGCGCAGGTCCGTCCCCGTATATAATACACGGCGCAGGTCCATCCCGGTATATAATATAAGGCGTAGGTCCTTCCCTGTATATAATACACGGCGCAGGTCCGTCCCCGTAAATTCTGCTGCTCACGGCACAGTTCCATCCCGGGATAATTATATAAGGCGAGGTCACGTCCCCCCTACCGTACTTTAATGAACGGCGCAGGTCCGTTCCCCGTACTGATATAAATCACGGAGCGAGGTCGCATCACCGTATATAATGACACGGGCTCAGGTCCTTCCCTGTATGTAATATCTGGCGCAGCGTCTATCCCTGTGAATATAGTATGAGGCGCAAAGGTCATTTACTGTATGATAATACACGGCGCACTAGGTACACGATCCCTGTATATAATATAGAGGGTGCAGGTCTATCCCTGCCCCTCCCCCCCCCCCTCCCCCCCCACAATATAGATATAAGATGTCGCAGGTCTTTATCTCCTGTTATAATATACGTCCGCATGGATCTATCCCTTGTTATGTATTTTAAAGACACTGTGGCAGGTCTTATGCCTTGTATGTGTAAATATAGTGCAGCGCAGATGTTATCTCTCTGTTAATATAGATTAAGGCGCGGAGAGCCATCCCGTGTATTATAATACACGGAGCTGGTATTTCCACTTGTATATAATTTACGGCGCAGGTCTATCCTTGTATATCCTAGACGGATCAGTTCTATCCATGTATATAATACACGTCTCAGTTCTATACCTGTATATAATACACGGCTCAGGTCAATCCCGGTATATAATATACGGCGCAGGTCCATCCCTGTATATAATACACGGCGCAGGTCCATCCCGGTATATAATACACGGTGCTGTGTCTATCTCCTGTGTATATAATATAAGGCGCAGGTCCATACCGTATACTAATACACGGTGAAGGTCGTCCACGTCTAATAATATCACGGCGCAGGACATTCCTGGTATCTTATACACGGGCGAAGGTCCATCCCACGTATAATAACACACGGCGCTCGGACCATCCTGGTTATATAATATAAGGCCCAGTGTCACACTCCCGGTATAATAATATAAGGCCCGCCCCATTTCCATCCCTGTATATATATTACACGGCAGCAGGTCGTCCCGTATATAATACACGGCGCAGGTCCGTCCCCGTATATAATTCACGGCTACAGTCCATCCCGGGCATATAATTTTAAGCCCCAGGTCCATCCTGTATTATAATAGCACGGGCAGTGTAGCAGTCCCAGCGTATATAATTACACGGCGAAGGTCCGTGCCCAGGATATAATATACACGCGCAGGTCCAGTTTCCCCCGTATACAAATACCTCTGGCCGCAAGTCCGTCCCGTTATATAATATAAAGGCGCTAAGGTAGGTCCCCGTTTATAATACACGGCGCAGGTCTCCGTCCCACGTTATAAATACACCGCCGAGGTCCGTCCCCGTAAATACTACATCGGCCAGCAGGTCCACCCCCGTATATAATACATCGGCGCAGGTCCGTTACCCAATATATATACACGGGCAGGTCCGTCCCATATATAATACACGGCAAGGTCCATCCTGTATATAATATAGCCCAGGTCCATCTCCCATGTTATATAATACCACGGCGCAGGTCCAATCCTGATAATATAATATAAGGCGCAGGTCCTATACCTGTATAATAATACTAGGGCATGGTCCGCCCCGTATATATAAAAACACGCCGCAGGTTCCGGTTCCCATATATATACTACGGGGCATGGTCAGTCCCTCTTAGTATATAAATACACGCACGACAGGTTCCGTCCCCGAGATGATAATAAACTGCGCAGGTGCCGTCCCGGTATATAATAACGGGCAGGTCAGTCCCCGTATTATTTCTCGGGCGCAGGTCTTTCCCGGATATATAACTACAAGGCGCCAGTCAATATCCCCATGATATATATACACGGCGCAGGTCTCATCCTGTATTATAATACACGGTGGCTGGTCCGTCCCCGTATATTAATACAAGGCAGCAGGTGCAGTACCGTTTTCAATACACGGCGCAGTTCAGTTCCCGTATATAATTAACAACGGCGCAGGTCCGTCCCCGTTTATAGAAACCACGCAGCTGGTCCCGGATCCCCGGTATATAATACACGGCGCAGGTCCGTCCCCGTATATAATACACGGCGCAGGTCCGTCCCCGTATATAATACACGGCGCAGGTCCGTCCCCGTATATAATACACGCCGCAGGTCGGTCCCCGTATATAATAATCGGCGCAGGTCCGTCCCCGTATATTAATACTCGCCGGCGAGGTCCGTCCTCTCCCGTTATAATACAGGCCCTGGTTCATCTCCTGTATATAATTACACGGCGCCAGGTCCGTCCAATATACAGTATACATGCGCAGTCCGTCCCCTGTTTATATAATACACGGCGCTGGTCCGTCCCTGCTATTTAATAAACGGTCGCAGGTGTCTGTCCATCGTATACATTTTACACGCGCAAGGTACTGTCACCATTACAATACATGGCGCAGGTCCGTCCCTGTATATAATACAGGACGCAGTCCCGTCCCCGTATATTAATAAACGGCGCAGCGTCCAATCCCTGTATATAAGTGCACGGCGCAGGTCATCCCATGTATATAATACACGGCAGCAGGATCCGTAGATCCCTACAGACTATTCACAATGACACGGCGCCGCAGAGAGTATAACGTGAAGTACCCTCGATATATAATACATATCGGCAGAGGTACAGCCCTGTATATTTATACACGGCGCAGGTCCGTCCCCGTATATATTACACGCCGCAGGTCTGTCCCCGTATATAATACACGCCGCAGGTCCGTCCCCGTATATAATACACGGCCCAGGTTCATCCCTGTATATAATATAAGGCCCAGGTCCATCCCTGTATATAATACACGGCGCAGGTCCATCCCTGTATATAATATAAAGCGCAGGTCCATCCCTGTATATAATACACGTCGCAGGTCCATCTCCAGTGTATATAATGACAGCGGCGCTCAGGACATCCCGATATATAATGACAGGGCACAGGTCCTTGTGCGGATATATTATACACAGAACAGTGCACAGTCAAGCACTCCTAAGTACTTATAGTTATAGGTTGTTGTGTATGAGTCTGAGGGGACTTATCCCTCCTTCAACGTGGCAGGTTTCACGAAATCAAGAATGACAATGCGATAGATGTTGGCTGGAGGAATGACAATTGACAAACATAGTAAGAAGTCAATCAGTAAGAACCGAAATCTAGAGTTGATATTATCCCTGATAATATGCGTCTTTATACAAGCTGCTCGTCAAGGCGTGACGATATTTAATACATCGTCATTAATTCACTATAATTGGTTGCTTCTAATCAACATACTTCTACACAGGCAGTAACCTTTACCTTTGGTTTGTTTTGCTAGCCAAGCAGACAGTCTTAATTAATATTTTGGTTAAAACATTAGAAAAAAAGCAACAATTTTGAGAACTGTATATAATGTACATGGAGTGAATTCAGTAATCTTTCCATTCAAATTATTGTGTGGTAGTTTCATCCTGCACACGCATATAGAAGAAATAGAAAAATGCGTGTCTGTCTTTTTAAGAACTACAGGTTAGGAAAACAAGAATCTAAGGTGTTATAATTTTATTTATACTAGTGTCTGGCAGAGCGAGGTCAGCCGCAAATTCCTAAAGTGCTACCGCAAAATGTTCAAGAAATTTAAAACTACTTAAGAAGAGAGGGAAACAAAATCACACTAACCCTATTATAGAGTCAGACTCGTCTCAGTTAGCTGCAGTGCCACATGGAATACAGTTGATAGCACTAGTGCCACACCTTATAATAATAATAATAATCTTTATTTATATAGCGCCAACATCTGTGTCAGCAAAATGAATCCTACTCATATGCAGTAAGAAACCGCTGGACCTGGTGATGAAAGGTGGATTAAAAGTCTACACCCCCCCACGTCAAGATGTCAGAGCAGTTATCTCGCAATCCACACAAATCTAGAACAGTTTTTAGGAAAATTTTTGTTGTTGAAAACAGATGGAGCTTTTACTAGTTCACAATGCGCTGACCCCGTCCTATTTTGGCCCTTGTCACATCCTTACGCATTTTCCGGGCCTCCAGCACATCTCACAGCTTCTGCCCATCTCATCTAGTTTCATTCAAAGTTATAGACAGTATAAGGGCTCGGATTTGAAAACCCTTCTGTAAACCATCTGCGTATCACAAGGCATTATGGGAAAGGAGCTGGGAAGCTCACTGCGCCCTCTATTGATTGTAACAAATCCTCAATTTACTTCTGAGTCACTGAATCTTTGAGAAGCAAAAAGGAATATTAGTCAAGCCAATATCGCTCATCTACATACGACCGTTTACCCTTGAGAAAGTGCCGGTATACGGCAGGAAACGCGTTGTTTTTTTTTTATTGTCCTGAGTTTTTAATGGTGCGAGGGTCTAACACCCCTGCATCTTTTAAGAATTAAAGACGCTTTCCTATAAGTCAGAATCTTGGCTTTTTTTTCCCCAATTCCACGTGCGCCGGGTCCGCCATTTTATCTTTGTATTTAAACTCCGTCCGACAGCGTATAGGTTTCCTAGGCTCGACTAGTCCATGAGAAATTGGACCAGTGAACGATGGACGCGCTGAGCTGGCGACTGTTTAGAATATCGCACCTTCATCTAGAGTAGTAGTTTCCAATTCAAGGTACAGCAGAGCTGAGTTTATTTGGTGACCTCCAAATAGATTACCGGTGGATTTCTATAGAACCTCAATAGAAGCTGTCATGAAAGACTTCAAGAAGTCCATCAACAATTTAAGCTCTACTACATTTGTAAAAAAAAAAAAAATCTTCTCTGATAAATGCGACTCTACTACTGACAAACTCAACACTGCTACATTCAACAAATGTGCACCACTATACTGAGAAAACCAGCTCTGCTACATGTAACAAACTCAGCCCCACAGTGTATAGGTTACCTAGGCTAGAATAGTCACTGGACCACTGAGGCCAGCTGTGACTATTCAACGATGAACGTGCCAAGCTGGTATGGTACCCACATCTAGAGTAGCAGTTTCCAATTCAAGGTACAGCAGAGCCGAGTTTGTCATTTGGTATAAGATGAAGTGACATCTAAATAGATTGCTGGTGGATTTTCATAGAAACTATCACAAAAGACTTCAAGAAGTCCATCAACAATTTCAGCTCTGCTACAGCTAACAAACTCAGCCCAACAGTATATAGGTTTCCCAGGCAAGACTAGCCCATGAGAAATTGGATCAAAGTGGCCAGCTGTGAATATTCAACGATGGAAGTGCCAAGCTGGCGACTATTTAGGATATGGTACCCACATCTAGGGTAGCAGTTTCCAATTCAAGGTACAGCAGAGCCGAGTTTGTCATTTGGTAGTATAGGTTTCCCAGGCAAGACTAGCCCATGAGAAATTGGATCAAAGTGGCCAGCTGTGACTATTGCTGAGCTGGAGACTGTTTAGAATATCGTACCTACATCTAGAGCAGCGGTTTCCATGGAAAAAAAGAGCTGAGTTTGTTATTTTGTGAACTCCAAATACATTACTAGTGGATTTCTATAGAACCTCAATAGCAGCTGTCATGAAAGAATTCAAGAAGTCCATCAACAATTTCAGCCCTACTACATTTGTAAAAAACCATCTCTGACAAATGCGGGTCAATGCGACTCTACTACTGACAAACTCAACTCTGCTACATTCAACAAATGTGCACCACTATACTGAGAAAACCAGCTCTGATACATGTAACAAACCCAGCCCGACAGTGTATATGTTACCTAGACTAGACTAGTCACTGGACCACTGAGGCCAGCCCTGACTATTCAAAGATGGATGTGCCGAGATGGCGACCATTTAGATTAGAATATCCTACCCTCATCTAGAGTAGCAGTTTCCGATTCAAGGTACAGCAGAGCCGAGTTTGTCATTTGGTATAATTTGCGGTGACATCTAAATAGATTGCTGGTGGATTTTCATAGAAGCTATAAAAAAAAAAAGACTTAAAGAAGTCCATCAACAATTTCAGCTCTGCTACATGTAACAAACTCAGCCCGACACTGTATAGGTTTCCTAGGCTAAACTAGTCCATGAGACACTGGACCACCGAGATCGGCCATGACTATTCAATGGTGGACCTGCCGAGGTGGCGACTCTTTAGGATATTGTTCCTACATCTAGTAGCAGTTTCCAATTCAAGGTACAGCAATACAAGCGGTCAGGAAAGACTTCAAGAAGTTCATCAACAGCTTCAGCTCTGCTACATCAATATGTATGAAGAGATGCCGTGGTGTAACTATAAAGCAGCCCAGCGTCGCCCGGACCTCCCTTCCAAGAACAGATCTACTCACCAAGAAGTGATCTTTCTTCATCCACTCCAGGCACAGCCACCTCTGTGGGCCGCACCCTGGTCCTAAGCCGGCCGAGGAGCTTCAGAGCCCGAAGGGCTTTATCCCATCGTCTCAAGCCCTGACCTCTAAGCCAAAAAAACCCCCAAAAGAATAGAAGGAAAAGGTTTGGGAACAGGTGAGGGACACGGAGAATGGCTGCCACCCGATACTGGCCATGAATATTGGATGAAGAACCTGAGACCAGGGCTGGGCGGGGACCGGTAACTGGAAGACGTGACATGGAGACGCGGAGGTGACAGCTGCGGCCATATTGGTGCTGGCTGGAGGTGGACGTCTGGGGGTCTGGTCTCTGCTGGTGCTCGGTGGTGCTGCTGGACTTGCGTCACGTTCCTCCACTGTTGGAGACGTCTCCGCTTCTTCTCGCTGAGCTTGGTGGAGGCCGGCGCTGGCTCCTGGGTCCGGTTACTCAGGACATTAAATATTTACCGGTGGACAAGACACCGATACGGCTTTGGGTTTCGGCTCTTCACTGCGCCTTTTATGCTGCAGATGCTAAGCGTGGTTACGGTGTGAACGGAGAGGGGGGCCTGGTCGGGGTAGCTCGGGGTACAGCCCATCTTCATAGCACTGGTCAATGAACATTATCACGGATGTGATGGGCTATGATAGTGTGGCTCTATGGCTTGGGGGTCCCTACTGCAGGAAGTTAGGGGCAGGGTTTATGTAGGTGCCTTATTTTTGAACAATAATACAAACCATCGGACTGGTTCTTTAGTGACAAGGTTTCATGACTATACTGCGTGTAGGCTCGGACTGGACAACAGGAGAAACCACCGATGGGCCCCAGGGAAAAGCAGACCAGTGACTACTTCTCAGGGAGTACGGCAGAGAAAGAGGGGTTGAAAGCAAGAGGCATGTGCAATTATGTACAGGAACTGTAGACTGGGCCCCAAGCATCTCCACTGGTGGAGCCCAAGCATCATCTCCACTGGTGGCCACCAGCATCAACTCCACTGGTGGGCCCCAAGCATCAACTCCACTGGTGGGCCACAAGCATCAACTCCACTGGTGGGACACAAGCATGAACTCCACTGGTGGGACACAACCATCAACTCCACTGGTGGGCCACAAGCATCAACTCCATGGGGCCCAAGGATCAAAATCACTGGGGGGCCACAAGCATCAAATCCACTGGGGGCCACAAGCATCAACTCCATGGGGGGCCACAAGCATCAAATCCACTGGGGGGACAAGCATCAACTCCACTGGGGACACAACATCAAATCCACTGGTGGGGGCACAACATCAACTCCACTGGGGGCCCCTAAAATAGCTTATGGGGGACCCCCAGAATCAACTCCCCTGGTGGCCCCAAGAAACAAATTCCGTGGGCCCCAAGAATCAACTCCCTGGTGGGGCCCCGAGAATCAATCCCCGGTGGGCCCCAAGAGCAATTCCATGGTGAGCCCCCAAAGAATCTCTCCCTGGGGGCCCCGAGAATCAACTTCACTGGTGGGCCCCAAATCAATTCCTTGGGGACCCCAAGAATCATGTCCCTGTGGGGCCCCCAAAAATCAGCTTCACTTGTGGGGCCAAAAATCAACTCCCTGTGGCCCCAAAAAACACTTCAAGTGGGGCCCCAAAAATCATCTACATGGGGGCCTCAAATTAAACCCACTGGTGGCACCAAGCATCTCTTCAAATGTGGCCCCAAACAGCTCCACTAGAGGTCCATGAAACAACTTTTACTAGTAGGCCTAGGAATCAAATCTATGGTGGGCCCCCGGAACACTACACTGGGGCCCCCCAAAATTAGACTCCACGTGGCCCCCAAACATATCCCCACTGGGGGCTACAAAAATCTTCTCCACTGGTTGCCCCAAGAAAAATTTAAACCACTGGGTGCCCCAAAAATCAGCTCCAGTGGGGGGCCCCATGAATAGTCCACCCGGGGACCCCCAAAAATCAGCCCACTGGTGGGGCCCCCAAAAATGCTCCATGGGGGGGCCCCAAAATTAATTCCACTGGTGTGCCCCAAGGATCGTCTCCCTTTGGGGGACCCGAGAATCCCCCATGGGGGCCCCTAGGGGACCCCGAATTAAATTTCCCTTTGGGGACCCCCAAGAAACATCTCCACTGGTGGGGCCCAAAGATCAGCTTCCTGGGGGTCCCAAAAATCATCTCCACTGGGGGGCCCCCCGAATCGTCCACTAGGGTCCATGAATCAACTTCACAGTGGGCCCCCCAAGAATCATCTACACTGGTGGCCCCAAAATTAAACCCCCCTGGGCCCAAAATAAATCTCTGGGGCCCCAAGAACAACCCACTGGGGGCCCCAAAACAATCCCCGTGGCCCCAAGAATCAAATCTACCGGGGGGCCCCAAATTAAACTCCATGGGGGCCCCAAGATTAAAAACCCCCTGGGGGCCCCCAAGCATAAAAACCACTGGGGGGGCCAAGAAACAACTCCCCGGTGGGCCCCCAAGAATCAACCTACTGGTAGGGGCCCCCCCAAAAATGAACCTACTGGTGGGGCCCCCCAAAAATGAACTCTACTTGGGGCCCCCCCAAGAAGAACTCTACTGGTGGGCCCAAAGAATCAATCCACGGTGGGCCCAAGAATCATTGTGGGGCCCAGAAAAAACACTCCAACACTCACTGTTTGGCTGTTGTCAGCTGCACAGTCCTTTCTGCCCCTGCCTGGCATTGAGCTGTATAATTTTTTCAGGGCAAGGAAAGCCCTGAGGATCCTCTTTTTTACCCTTACCACCAAAATTTTAATTTACTCATAAATCCGAGATCAACACGTTTTAATTGTTAACACAACCATTTTCGCTGCTTTTACCTCGGCTGGCTCATAGCTTCTGCCCCTCCCACAGCGAAAAGGTTTACATGCCCCCAGAAGCTAAAACGGGGGTGCCAAAGTTTTGTCCACTAATTATTGTTTGCTAAAAACAAAATTTTAGTCTGATCTTTTCATATATTTTAATCTCCAGAGTTTTTCCCCCGTGCGAGAATGCAGCCGCCCACGGAGCCCCCGACACCACCCCTCTGTCACAAATTCCCCAGCAATCCCCCCACCGGGCGGGAGGGAGCGTCAAGGGTTAAAGGGGGGATCCACCATTACAAAATTCCCCGTTCCCAAAAATGATAAAAATGCTTTAGACCACCAGCGTTTACATGGGTCGGGAGGGGGAACCGGGGCCAGCTTTTTCATATACACAGGAATCCCCAGGTTTTACCAGCCCATATCCCCTATATACGAAAATCCCCCGGTTATACCAAACATGCCCCATATCCCCTATTACAAAGATCCCCAGGTTTTTTACCAGTAAAAGCTCCCCTATCACTATATACAGGAGAGGCCCCGGTTTTTAAAACCCCGCATGCTTTCCCTATTTACGATAAAAAAAGGGTTTCCCCCCCCTTATCCCGCCCGCTCCAATTTACTATATAAAAGATCCCCCGGTTATAACCCTTTTGCTTTCCATAAACACTTTTAAACAGGAGGGGGCCCAGGGTTAACCAGGGATGTCCCTATTACTTTATACAGGGAAAATCCCCCGGGTTTTAACCCCAGGGTCCAAAATAAATTTTTTTAAAGGAGATCTTCCCCGGGGTTTTACCCGGGAGCTCCAATCATATAACGGGGGAACCCCCGGTTTAACCACATGCCCCCATATCCTTATACAGGAAAAATCCCCCCGGTTATAAACCAGGGGATCTCCATAAACACAATATTTCAGAAGATCCCCAGGGTTTTACCCAAATTTGCTCCATAATTTACTTAATTTTCAGGAGAGGCCCCCGGGTTTTTACCAGGCCCGCCCATATCACTAATTTTCCCGGGATCCCCCGGGTTTTACCCCATGCTCCAATCACCCAATATACAGGAGATTTCCCAGGTTTTACCGATGCTCCATATCCTATATAAAAGGGGATCCCCGGTTTTTAACAGCACTCCATAATTTACTATATTTTCAAGGGGAATCCCCAGGTTATAAGGGGATGCTCCATTTTTCAAATTTATTTCAGGGGAAACCCAAGGGTTTTTACCCGCCCGTCCATATCACTTAAAACAGGAGATCCCCAGGGTTTTACCAATTTTCCCAAAACAAATAATACAGAAGTTCCCCCCGGTTATAACCCAGTATGCTTTCCCTATCCCCCATAACAGGGGAAAGGCCCCCGGTTATACCAGCCGGCCCCCATCTACTATATAAGGAGAAACCCAAAGGGTTTTACCCATGCTCCAAAATCACTATAAAACAGGGAAATCCCCCGGGTTAAAACCGTATGCTCCAAAACCCCTATATACAGGGGAGGGGCCCCTTTATAAACCCGCATGCTCCAAAAATCACTATATACAGAAATCCCCGGGGTTTTACCAGTATTTCTCCATATCAATAATACAGGGGAAACCCCGGTTTTTACAGCTGCTTATATCAAAATATATACGGAATTCCAAAGGGTTTTACCAGTTTGCTCCCCTATCCCCTATATTTCAGGAGAGGGCCCCGGTTAAAAGAGATTTCTGGGATATCACTATATACAAAAAGAGGGCCCCGGTTTTACAGCAAGCTCCCTATCACTTATACAGGGGGGGCCCAGGGGTTTTAGCCATGGGACCATATTCCCCTATATACAGGAGAGGCCCCGGGTTTTACAGCATGCCCCCAAAAATCACTATATACAGGAGAGGCCCAGGGGTTTTAGCGCAGGGGCCAAATCACAATTTCAGGAGGGGGCCCGGGTTTTACCAGGGGTTTCTCCATAAACACTATTTTTTAAAGGGAGGTTTCCCGTTTACCCGTATGCTCCATATTCCCCTAAAATCGGAGATCTCCCCGGTTAAAACCAGCCCGGGTCCATTTTTTTCCTTTTAAAAGGAGATCCCCAGGGGTTTTTGCGATGGTCCATCACTATATACCGGAGAAGGGGCCCCGGTTTATACTACATGCTCCATATCCCTATATACAGGGGATCCCAAATTATACCCGCTTTCTTCCCCTATCCCCTATATTCAGGAGATCCCCAAGGGTTTTTTTAGCATGCTTTCCAAAATACATATACAGGGGGTCCCCCGGTTATACCCAGGGATGCCCCAATTTTCACTATATTCAGGGGGATCCCCAGGTTAAAACCAAACAACTCCATATCACATATAAGGAGATCCCATTTTTACCAGCAAAACCCATACACAAAATTTCAGGGGATCCCCAGGTTATACCCAGCATGCCCCATATCACTAATATAAGGAGATCCCCGGTTTTACCAGCTCCTATCCCCTATATCCAAAAAGACCCCAGGTTATACCAGTATGCTTTCCCTATCACTATATAAAAGGAAGGCCCAGGTTTTTACCGCATGCTCCATCTCACTTATACAGGGGGATCCCCCGGTTATACCAGCATGCTCCATATACTATATACGAAATCCCCCAGGTTTTTACCCGTATGCTCCATTTCACAAAACAGGGAGCCCAGGTTATACCCGCTTTCTCCCTTTACTTTATTCAGAAACCCCCCGGTTAAAACCATATGCTCCCATATTATTAACAGGGGGAAACCCCCGGTTTTACCAGCATGGGTCAAAATCACTATATACAGGAAATCTCCAGGGGAACCAAAATTGGGCCCATATCCTTTTTACAGGAGGGCCCAGGTTTTAGCCCCAAAGCTGCATATCACTATAATTAAAAAATGGGGGCCCCGGTTTAGGCCAGCATGCTCCATAAACACTATATTTCAGGAAAAGGGGGCCCCGGGGGTAAACAGAAAGCTCCCCCAACAATATACAGGAGAGGCCCAGTTTTTTTGCAGCAAAGCCCCCATTCACTATATTTCAGGGGGGGCCCCCGGTTATAAACAGCATGCCCATATCCTATATACAGGAGAGGCCCAGGGTTTTAGCAGCATGCCCCTAATTTACACATCCCGGAGAGGAGGTTTTACCAGCAAAAGCTCCCCTATTCCCATTAAAGGGGGAGGCCCCAGGTTTTTTACCAGCATGGGTCCATATCCCCTAAAAATTTCAAAGATTTCCCCGGTTTTTTAAACCCGGGATGCTCCATATCATAAAATTTCAGGAAAAGGCCCCGGGTTTTTACCAGCATGCTCTTTTAAACACTATATACGGGATCCCCAGGGGTTTTACCAGGGAAGGGTTCCATTTCACTAAAACAGGAGATTTCCCAGGTTATACCACATGCTCCATATTTTCTATTACAGGAGAACCCCCAAATTATACCCAGCATTTCTCCCCTATCACTTTTATAAGGGGAGGGCCCCGGTTTTCCCCGGAAAGCTCCCTTTCCCCCAATTTCAGGGGAGGCCCAGGTTATACCAAGGGATGCCCATATTTATTATTAAACAGGGATCCCCAGGGTTTTTTTCCCCATGCTCCAAAATCACTTTATACAGGAGATCTTTTTGGTTTTACCAGCATTTCCCATATTTCTATATACGGGGACCCCAAATTTTACCAGCATGGCCCCCAAAAATCACTATATAAGGAAAATCCCCAGGGGTTTTTCCAGCATGCTCCTTTCACAAAATACCGGAGAGGCCCCGGGTTTTTACCCCGCAAGCTCCCCTATTTTCTATTTTTAAGGGGTTCCCCAAGGTTTTTACCCCCATGTCATATCAATATTTTCGGAGAAACCCCCGGTTTTAACCAGCCCTTTCTCCATACAATTTTAAAAAAGGAGATCTCCAGGTTATACCAGCTTTTCCCAAAATCCTTTTATAACAGGGGGAGGCCCGGTTATACAGCATGTGCATTTTTCACTATATTCAAAAAGAAGGCCCGGTTTAGCAGCATGTCCAAAATCCCCTTTTAAAACAGGAGAAGGGGCCCGGGTTTTTTAGCAGCATGCTCCATATCAACTAATACAGGAGAGGCCCCGGTTATAGGCCGCAGGTTATACACTATTTAAAAGGGAGGGCCCAGGTTTTAGCAGCTGTCCATACCTAATTTCAGGAGAGGCCCAGGTTTTAGCCCGCATGCCTTTCCCTATCACTCATACAGGGGAGGGCCCCGGTTATACCCCCAGGGTCCATATCACCCATAAAACAGGGGGGGGGCCCAGGTTATCCAGCCCTGGGGCCATAAAACACTATATACAGGGGGGGGGGGGGGATCCCCCCGGTTATACCAGCATTTTTCCTTTTTACAAAATTCAGGGGAGGCCCAGGTTATACCGCTTTCTCTTTATACATTTTCAGGAGTCCCTGGGGTTTTTACCACCCGCTCCATATCACTATATACAGGGGATCTCTAAAAGGGTTTTCCAGCATGGTTTCCCTATTTCTTTTACAGGGATTCCCCTTTTGTTTCCCCCATGGGTCCATATCATATATTTCGGAGATCCCCGGGGTTTAAACCCGCATGCCCCCATTTTACTATTTTTCAGGGAGGCCCAGGTTTACCAAAATTGGGAAATCATATATTTTTCTATATACAAGGGGGGACCCCAAGGGTTTAAAACCAGCATGCTCCATTCACATATATACAGGGTAAACCCCGGTTTTAAACCCGCATGCTCCATACACTATATACAGGAGATCTCCAGGGTTAAATTTCCAGCTTTCTCCATTCCCCTATATACAGGAAGGCCCCGGGTTTTAGGGACCTGCTGCATACAATAAACAAAGAGGGCCCCCGGTTTTAGCAGAAAGCTCCATATCACTTAGGGACAGGAGAGGGCCCCCGGTTTATAGCAGCATGCTCCATATCAATAATACAGGGGAGGCCCAGGTTTTAGCAACATGCACCAATCACTATATACAGGAAGGCCCAGGTTATAGCAGCATCTCCCCTCAATCACTGCCCTACAGTAATAAGTCTTAAAAGGTATTTCTCATCACAAGCCTTTCACATACTAGAGTTGTTTCTCTTGTCTGTTACTAGCTTCCAAATCCAGGGGCGGTGCTCTGTCCTCCCAGTAGGTCATCCTCTCTCCTCCCAGAGAGGCATGTACTCATTCTCCTCCCAGTAGGTGTATTCTCACCTCTTCACCGATTTAGACATGAGGACACCTCTCCTTCGCCATTACGGTAGCATGTTTTCCCTGTACTGAAGCTGGTGACATCATCATTCTGTGTGAGCATGGAAGTAAGATTTCACAACTCTGCAGACCTCCTTGCAATGGTTCAGTTCCTCATGTCCTGCAGAGCTGTCCACCTTCCTCCACAGCTCCTTTTGTAACCGCAGAGAAAACGACCTGCATTGGGGGTAAACAGTTATAACATACGCGGACGAAATGATGGAAACACAAGATGTTGAGTGAATACGATCTCTAGCTGCCACCTCTGTTTTATCTTTGGCAGGAGTTAGAGGGATGCGGACAAAAATCGCAACAGAAAAAAAAAAAAAAAATTTTCAGAGTGTATACCGACAGTGTTATGGGGGGAGCAGTGTATAAAGCTGTGTTATATATGGGGAGAGTCAATCTCGCAGCTAGAGACTCAGTAATTGCCCAGATCCTTCACATAGAGCTGGGAGATGAGCATAGAGAGGCTCAGACAGCCTTTATTATGCAGACACAGTCAGCACAGAAAGCTGAGGCAGCTTTCACTTTCATTTTCCACAGCTCAGAGGAGAGTAAGCACAGAGTGCAGGCAACCAATCACAGCACAGGGGGCGTGTCCCAACAGGCTGAACTAAATATTAGTCAGCCAATCACAGCAAAGTGGGCCTGGCCCGACCTCAGACTGCTGATTTAGCTCTAGACACACACAGATTATCTCATACCTGCTATACTAAATGATTTAGGTAATACAAACCAATTGCAAAAGTGCTTCTTCTTACTGTACCCATCATTACAGATATGATATTTGTAGCAAGAAAACCACCTAAATATCTATGGGAAAACTAAATCAATCTAATTGATGACATAAAGAAAGCACTTTGCACAGCGTAATTCCTTTAATCCAGCATTTAATCATTCTGAATTTCCTGTAATCCAGCACTTGTCTCTACACGATAATCCAGCCCCACACAAGGCCAGAACACAGCGCTGGGCTCTGGTAACCATCAATAAGGTCCTAATAGGAAGTTTTCATACTTTTCTATGACCAATTTATAATCCAGAATATTTGATCACTTTCGTGTCCCTCTAATGGTGGATTAAAGGAACCCCCCTGTCCCTCCACACCGTGCACACACGATACCTACTTCTCTTTGCCTTCTTTGGCCTCTTTGGTTTTATTCTTCTCTTTATTTTTGCTGTGATTGTGAGAGAGAATATAAAATTGTTTGTAATCTGCAGAGAACTGTGAGATTATAACAAATTACACAACAGAGGCTGTTACACTCCAGGGAAACCGGCCTCATGTAATTGTAGATCAGCCTTAGCTAGGATTTATTCCTAATATCCTGCTGTAATGCAATAAGATTAATGAATGAGATTAATTAAAGTGAAGCTCTGACTCTGGTTTATATTGTTGCTACAGTCAGAACATGGAAAATTCAGCGCGTGTGTTTTATGTCTTAATTACTCTCCTTGCTGTTTTTTGCTATTCTGCTGGTGCAGTCACTGTACATACATTACTTATCCTGTACTGATCCTGAGTTACATCCTGTATTATCCTCCAGAGCTGCACTCACTATTCTGCTGGTGCAGTCACTGTGTACATACATTACTTATCCTGTACTGATCCTGAGTTACATCCTGTATTATCCTCCAGAGCTGCACTCACTATTCTGCTGGTGCAGTCACTGTGTACATACATTACTTATCCTGCACTGATCCTGAGTTACACCGTATTATCCTCCAGAGCTGCGCTCACTATTCTGCTGGTGCAGTCACTGTGTACATACATTACTGATCCTGTACTGACCCTGATTTACATCCTGTATTATCCTCCAGAGCTGCGCTCACTCTTCTGCTGGTGCAGTCACTGTACATACATTGTTATCCTGAAACTAATCCTGAGTTACTTTCTGATTATCCTCCAGAGCGCACTCACTATTCTGCTGGTGCAGTCACTGTGTACAAACATTACTTATCCTGTACTGATCCTGATTACATCCTGTACTATCCTCCAAGCTGCCTCACTATTCTGCTGGTGCAGTCACTGTGTACATACATTAACTTATCCTGTTACTGATCCTGAGTTACATTCTGTATTATCCTCCAGAGCTTGCACTCACTATTCTGCTGTGCAGTCACTTTTGTAAATACATTACTTATCCTGTACTGATCCTGAGCTACATCCTGTATTAATACCCAAACTGCACACACATTCTGCTGGTGCAGTCACTGTGTACATTCATTACTTATCCTGTACTGATCCTGAGTTACATCCTTTATTATCCTCCAGAGCTGTGCTCACTGTGTACATACATTACTTATCCTGTACTGATCCTGTGTTACATCCTGTATTACCCTCCAGAGCTGCACTCACTATTCTGCTGGTGCAGTACTGTGTACATAGATACTTATCCTGTCCTGATCCTGAAAAAAAAGTTTACAATTACCCTTTTTTAAATCCTCCAGAGCTGCATTCACTATTTCTGCTGGTGCAGTCACTGTGTACATACATTATTTAAACCTGTACTGATCCTGATTTACATCCTGTACTTTTACTCCAGAGCTGCACTCACTATTCTGCTGGAGGAGTCACTGTGTACATACTTTACTTATCCTGTCTGATCCTGAGTTACACCCTGTATTATACCCCAAGCTTGCACTCACTATTCTGCTGGTCACTGTGTACATGCATTACTTATCCTGTACTGATCCTGAGCTACATCCTGTATTATACTCCAGAGCTGCACTCACTATTCTGCTGGTGCAGTCACTGTGTACATACATTACATATCCTGTACTGCTCCTGGGGTTACATCCTGTATTATCCTCCAGAGCTGCGCTCACTATTCGCTGGTGCAGTCACTGTGTACCTACATTACTTATCCTGTACTGATCCTGAGTTACATCCTGTATTATCCTCCAGAGCTGCACTCACTATTCTGCTGGTGCAGTCACTGTACATACATTACTTATCCTGTACTGATCCTGAGTTACATCCTGTATTTATTTTATTAAAATTTTAAAAACATAAAAAATAAATACAAAACTTCGCCAAAAATACCTAAGCCAATACACAGGACAATGCACCTCATCACGGCTTTACTATCACTGTTCCAGACCAACACTCACTCCCCCACAAAGTCAACTATTTACAATATTTACATTACTATAATACAGTACATAATTACAACCCAAGCTGCCCTGGCCCGGTTACATAGAAAAAAAAACAAAAAAAACCCAACAACAACAACACACCACAATCTTTTTTTTTTTTTTTTTTCACCTCCACAACAAACCAAAAACAAAAAAAAAATAAAAAAAAGAAACCCAACACCAGCACACCACTAATTTTTTTCTTTTTTTTTTTTTTTTTTCTTCTTTTTTTGGCCCTGAACTGACCCCGCATCCCATGCCCCCAGCACATGTTAACGGACGTCCATGAATCAGTCCAGGATTTTTTATTTTTTTATTTTTTTCCCTTCCCAAAGGTCCTCAAAGTCCCATAAACTCCAATATTCAACAAGACCCTCACCCCTTTTCCCACCACCCAACCTAACTCTAAAGCCCAATCCCCAACACATATACAGTATAATACACAAAATATACAAAATACAAGAATATATACACTCACCGGCCACTTTATTAGGTACACCATGCTAGTAACGGGTTGGACCCCCTTTTGCCTTGAGAACTGCCTCAATTCTTCGTGGCATAGATTCCACAAGGTGTTGCAACGATGCTCAATTGGTACCAAGGGGCCCAAAGAGTGCCAAGAAAATATTCCCCACACCATGACACCACCACCACCAGCCTGAACCGTTGATACAAGGCAGGATGGATCCATGCTTTCATGTTTGTTGACGCCAAATTCTGACCCTACCATCCGAATGTCGCAGCAGAAAAACGAGACTCATCAGACCAGGGAACGTTTTTCCAACTTCTACTGTCCAATTTCGATGAGCTTGGGCAAATTGGAGCCTCAGTTTCCTGTTCTTAGCTGAAAGGAGTGGCACCCGGTGTGGTCTTCTGCTGCTGTAGCCCATCTGCCTCAAAGTTCGCCGTACTGTGCGTTCAAGATGCTCTTCTGCCTACCTTGGTTGTAACGGGTGGCTATTTGACACTGTTGCCTTCTATCAGCTCGAACCGGTCTGCCCATTCTCCTTTGACCTCTGGCATCAACAAGGCATTTCCGCCCACAGGACTGTCGCTTTACTGGATGTTTTTTTTCTTTTTCGGACCATTCTCTGTAAACCCTAGAGATGGTGGGGCGTGAAAATCCCAGGAGATCAGCAGTTTCTGAAATACCAACCAGCCCTTCTGGCACCAACAACCATGCACGTTCAAAGGCACTCAATCACCTTTCTTCCCCATACTGATCTCGGTTTGAACTTGCAGGAGATTGTCTTACCATTTTCATACGTGCCTAAATGCCCCTGAGTTGCCGCCCTGTGATTGGCTGATTATAAATTAAGTGTTAACGAGCAGTTGGACAGGTGTACCTAATAAAGTGGCCGGTGAGTGTACAATACAATGAAAAAAAACATTCAGACTTTTCATCCACACCCTGAAAGCCCAAGTTCGGCGCCTGCAAGCCCTATATCCTCACTCAGTCCACCATAACAAAACAACTATCGACAAGCGAAAGATAGGGTACTCCAAAGGAAAGCACGCTCAATGGAAAGGAGGCTCTACTGCCAATGACCTCTCGTACTCCAGAGAAGGCACCTTCTCCAGGTCACCGTGAAATGTTCTAACCTCTCATCCATGGGGAGATTTTCCGCTGAATCGATATTAAGCATAGCGCATGGGCCACGTGTAGTCTCTGACCACTAAGCTAACTAGAAATAACGTGCTACGGTCCCTACCTCCCAGGTGTCTGAATGCTTCCATACGCCCATTCAGCATAAAGGAGAGACGGCCAGCCTGGGCCAGCCAATGGAGCTCCCCCACCCTGGTGTAATCTCTGTGTTAAAGGGACAATGAAGCAGAAGTGGTCCATGATTCCTGCAGGCACCGGCTCTTCTCGCGAGGACACCCACGGTCCTCAGAGCTCCTACACTTCAGATTGTCCCTCTACCAACAGCTTCCATGGGAAGCAGCGCCAAGCCAAGTCCCAAAACTTTGAGGGGATCCTGATAGAATTTCAAAAGTCGCAGCCCAACCTCAGATCCCGGCTTGGGGCAGTCCCTGAGGGGCAAGTGTTTCTGGAATTGGGTCAACAGAACCTTTTGTCATGGAATTTACTCGAACTGAGTCCTGAATTACCCTCATCCCCAGACCCCACCGACGCGAAAACTTCAGAAACCAGGGCAGGTAGGCTGGAAGATGCCCATGAGGCGTGCGAAAGTCATTCACTTGCCCTCTGTATCCATTCCTGGAGAAGGCCAGAAACCATCCCCGATAGAGAATACCCACGGAGGAGCCCTCTCTTTCAGAGGTCTGGCTGGTTAGATCTTATAAAAGTTTCACAAGAACTCCACACAGGTGTTGACCATAACCAAACCCTCTAGTATCCTCGTACGGCGGAAGTAAACCTCCCTATTGACTAGGTTTAAGCCTATTCCCCCCATAACATCGGGAAGAACAGACTGTAGACCCGAGTCCAGAAAGGCTCCGGAAAGAAGAACACACGCCAGATCAACAGCAATGGGTTCTGGTATTGTTTTGATAATGTTAAAACCTTTCCCTGAGGGTCAAAGACCAACCCTTTCCACTGATCCACCTCTGAGCAGGCAATCCTAAGCCTGTGTCCCAGTTTTGAGTGGGTATTACCCTTGGCCCCAAATTCAATTGCGAGAACTTTTGCTGACTCCTGGGAGCTCTGGCAAGGGTGTCCGGGAGATCAAAACCAGGATCTCATCCTTCCCGCAAGAGACTCTCACAATTATCCCAGTTGGATCTTGGACCCAGATGACTCTGAGTAGAGTTCTACCCTGACAGCACCCATTCGCCTCCCCTAGCTGAGGACACGAATGGTTACATCATCAGCATAAGCCACCACCCTCACGAGTGGCCTCTGGAGCCGCACCCGGTACAGCCCGACCCGCCACCGGTCCACAAATCCATCTCCTAAGGAAAGGATCGTTCGCAAAACAATAACAGTAGCAAGGCTCTTCAAGCGGACAACCCTGGCGAACCCAGACCCCACCTCAAAAGCGGCGGCCAATCCAAACCTGTGAACAAGTGGGAAAACTCTCTCCCCCTACGTACAAGGTCTTAACGCCAATCAACAAACCTCCCCGGCAGGGCCATTATTCTCAAGGAGGACGGACCAGAGGTACTCTTGGTTAAAATGATCAATTGTTTTGCCTGATCCAAGGACAGCAGGTACCCCTTCCAGTGACCCGCCCTGCCCTGCTCCACGCTTCCCGGCACAATGAGCACAGCACTAAACTACTGCGACCTGGAACAGAGCAGTTGCTGGGACCAGAAAGGAGCTGGGGTGCAAACTTCCACAACCGATTAACAAGCACCTTTGTACAGAATCTTTCTGTCCACATTGGCAGCGCTATGGACGCCATTCTCAATGTGGGACGGATCTTTACCCTTTGACAGAAGGACAAGATGACTTCTCATTGACTTTGGCAGAATGTTCTGCGGAGAGACACTCATTTATTGCTCAGTCAAGAGGGGAAACCAAGGGTGTCCTTAAAGGTCTTATAAAACTCAGATGTTAAACAATCTGGTTCTGGCGATTTTTAGGGGCGCGAGCCTCGATAGCCAGGTGGATTTCATATTCTTGATCTCTTCTGTCAAACATCCAGAGAGGGTCTACTCCCGGCGATTCAGGAACAGTTTTCAGCAGGGAAAGCCGACTCCTATCCCTGATCAAAATCCCTCTGCATGAGATGTGAGTAGTAGGATCTGGACTACCTCCAGGATCCCTGATTCTAGACCTTATCAGGGACCCTGAACTATACATCAGTCCAGACACAATCTTACTATTCACCTGTCATCTTGCCAGTTTCTGTAAGGGACTCGGGGTGAGCGGTACTTCCCAATAATACCTCTCAAAAACCAAAGTTGAGTGTCTGTCTACTGCACTCATGAGCAAGTACTTCACTCTGGAGATCTACTGCGGCTACCCCCATTCGAGACAAGACGTTCGAGTTTCCTCCTCAGACCCTGATACAGGCGATACCTCATCAGGCCTCCTGAGGTCGAGAGACTGGCGGAAGAAACTTGGACCACCCTTTGTTTGACACATCTCCCACCACTCAGCCTTACTACTGCACAGACCCATCAATGTTACCTGGCTCTGAGGAAAAATTCCTAATAGGACTGTTCTGATCTCCCGCTTATGCCAAGAGAGACGAATTGAGCCATCCAGTAACCTCTTCCATTTTCTCTGTTACATTCAGAGAAAACAAAAATTAAAATCAGTGGTCGGAGAAAATCCACCTCAAACAGCAGACACGCTGAAGAGGATGGCTCTTCTTTAAATATAAACCTGTCTATCCTAGACCTACAGCTACCCCTATGATAGGTGGAACCCCGCGTGGCCCTGGGGTGGGCCGGATGGTGGACAGACCACATGGCGAGCCTCCTAGCTTGCTATTCAACGCGACGCTGTCATAAGTCAACTTGTCTCTGGAACCTCCCACTGTCCTGGGGCCTAGTGACAGTATTGATTTCCCCTCCAAAGGACCACTGCGACTTGTAAAAAGATAGGGCTTGATCCTCATAATGAGTAACTTACGGTCCCAACTTGGACTGGGGGGACCTTAGATGTTAATAGACAAGTTTCACTGATCCCCCCACATTCATGAGGACATCTAAGATCAGGCACCTCCCCATTTCTAACTCAATCACCTGTCGGCATTGTACCGATGCTGTAAAAAGGACCGCCACTCCGACTATACGGAGTGGCTGCAGAGTCCAGTAGGAGGCTCACGCGTCGCAATCCCATTTGCCTTAAGCACTGCTGCTGAATCTGGCAGCCTTGGTCTCCTGCAGAAAAATTATGTCTGTGTCTAATTGACCGAAAAAAAATCAAACGCCGCAAAAACCGAGCCGTTTCTGAATTACATGCTGGAAACGTTAATGGATGCCAGCATAAGCGGAGTGGGCGCGTTAGCCATCCTGGGTGAGTGAATTAGACGGCTTTCTTCTTCCCCCTCGCCTGTGCCATTTCCACATCAGACGACGGTTTGTCCCTTTTTAAGGATACAGATATGTCCATATTAACCTCGTCCATTGTCCTCTGTTTCTAGGCCAGTCCCTCCCCCTAAGACCTGTTTTCCCCAGGGGAGGGGACAAGGCGCCCCTGTAGGCCCTGATGTCACCGCAGCTTCCGGAACCCCTACCCGGCCCTCTCCTCGATGCAGGGGGCGATGTCACCTGAGGACTGGAACGGGCTGAGAGACCAATCAGGGGGGGTCGGTTGTACTTTCCTTTGGCATCTGGTGGGTGGGAGAAGATCTTACATCCCCTTTCTTTTTGCCTTGCTTCCTCTCTTGCATCTTCCTCTTTTCCAGATCCATGCTGAGGACCCTGGGGGGAGTTGAGGAGATGGCAACCTTTCTCTTTTTGGAGCCTCCTGATTTCTTCGTTCAGTTCACTATCTTTTGGGGGCCTCAGCGGTTGGGCATCAGCCTCAGGAGCAGGGATCAGAGGTCACCCAGATTCACCCACTTGTCATGAGGTCCCTAGATTCGCCACATCTCCGCTCTCTTTGGACGCTTTTCCTGACGCCTTAGTTGGGCAGCGTTTCTGCTCAGCTTTCCTCTCTGGCCACTCCACTCCTTCAACGCTGCCAGTCTCCCCCAGAAGAATTAGTCTCATGGGCTTTCTCCCGCTGGGGTTATTGACGCATTGGCAAAGGAAGCTAGTGGACAGCGGCCTGAACGGATTGCCCCAATTGGTCACCTAAGGTGGACAACGAATCTGTGCACTGGACGCAGCAAGGTGACTAAGGCCCCACACAATGTGCACTTCTGCGCGGTGCAGCTTGCACTGAAATTCGTGGGGCTGACGCATCTGTGACACAGGATTGGCTGACCGTGGTATAAAGTCTGGATGCGATCACTTCGGAGGAAGTAGCAGATGGGTAACCGTATTCCCGAAACCAGAGCTTGACCCATAATAATGTCCAAAAGCCCCTGACCAGCATGCTAAATTTGTCCCTGATTCTTTTGAGGGACGCCCACCACCTCCCCGTATCAAACCTAGCCACGTCAATACATGAGAGAGATAGTTACGGGTCAGAACGGTCATCCTCTTCACGTTATTCTGACGAGACTACCGCCTCAGGACAGCAAAGTCTCGCCAGCCGGGCTCGTCTTTGCCACCTTCTAGCTCGACCAGAAGAAGCTCAAGGCCCTCCGGCCGTTCAAGATGACATCGAATCAGTGGTCCCATACAGGATGTATCCAAGGCTGGATGTCTGTTGCCTTGAAGCCATCGTTTGCAGGAGCTCAACCACTTTTGCCCTTGGGGGACATGTATCATTGCCAAAACCCACCTCAGATGGACTACATTCCTACGGAGACCACCTGCCACGGCTGTCGGGAGAGCCCGTGGTTGCTGCCCCTTTGCTCTCGGAAGGCTGATGAGGCCGTGGCGTCTCTATCCAGAAGGATAGAATCAACCTCCTTACCCTCTACATTGATCGATATATCACCTCACTTTTGGGCTTCCAGAAGACGTCGTTGCAAAGAGCCGTCCACAGAGCCAGAGGACAAGGAGGGGACACCCCTATCCCCCCAGCCGCGAATTTAGCATAACTGCGTACAGGGCATGTCACAGTGGGGGGGCAACTGGTCTGGCCCCCCTCCTTCCCCCCCAACACACCCCCCCCCACTCCAAACTCCCCGATGGACCCTCACCACCCACCTCCATAGCATCTAAACCACCTTCATAGTACATATCGTGCCATCCTTCCTTCCACACCCACACCCTCTCACCCCCATCCAAGCGCCCCGATTACGATCAACACAACGTTCTCCCTCCACCTCCTCCCTCGTTTCTCCCCCACATTCATACCTCACTCATTACTGGCGGGAACGGTCGAGATTGGGTGCAACCATAATAGTGGGTAACTCAGCATCCCTGGGATCTGGGGACAGAGTGGACCCCACAGGACAGGCCACCAGCCCCTTATGGAGGGCCAGACAGCTGCATACCCTGTTAAGCAGCCCACCACACTCTTGCCTTTGCCCTCCTCTTCATCGGTACCCGTTTTTGGGCGCCGCGATCCAGTGCTGAACGTGATGATCATTTTCCTGGCGCCGCTCTTCTGGACCAGCAGCGCATTCAAAAACAGGGGTTTTAGTCCAAGTCCCAAGTCCTTTTTTGAGGAGGCCGCAAAACGTCTACAGCCCCGGTCGGCCCCTTCACGCAGCTGCTGCCCTGAAGGCCAGCATCATTCGCAGTTGAGCCCACCAGGGTTCTCGGAGCCACTCTGGCGCCCCGCCGTCCCCCCTCCCATTAGGGAGCCAGCTTTCAGCGCCAGAGCCTTTCCTCACACGTCCAATTACCTTACTGTCCGGCTCTAACAGACGGTTACCGCACCAGCTCCTTCCCTGCTACTGCAAACAGAGACAGAGCTCCCCGCCATGTTGGATACCTCATTCTCCCCGCCCTCCTGCACCGAGTCCACTGCAGGACACGGGCTGGGCTGAGAAGCGCGGGCTAACACAGTGGGGGCTGACCCGCGCCGTCCCAGGGGTCCCAGGGAGGGGGGTAATACACGAATTTTACCTGCTCCTGGTGCTTGGTCATCTTAGCCTTTTTCTTACTGCCCCCAGGGCCTCCTCTGGTATTATCATCTCCAATCGCACCAAGTCCTGGGAACCGCACTGGGGAATCCAGGCAGATGGATCTGTGCACTCCGGGCTGCCGGGCTCGTTTCATCCACGAGCCGGCCCTGTGTGGCATGGTGACCAGCGCTGCCTTGCTGTGCAGGGAGCCAACTGTATGGCAGCATCCGGCAGGCCACCAGGTGGATCCGGCGGTCAACTTTCACTCCATGTCCTCATCCATGCTGGGTCCTCATCTACCTCCACCTGGCTGCGTGGCTCATCCCCATCCGCCTTCTCCACCTCTCTCTCCTTACTCCTGGAAGCGGTCCCTCACTTTAAAAGTTTCTCCTTAAAGGGGGAGCTTCTTCTCCCTCAGCATGGTTCTCCGTTCCTCCAGTTCAAATATGTCCGACTGGAGCTGCTTCACCTGGCTTTGCAGCCCCTTCTTCTTCCTTTTGGGGGCAACCCCAAGCTGGGCCCTCACACTACGCAGCTCCTCCCGGAGCCTCCTCAGGGTCTTGCTGGCGTCTTCATATTCACGCGAAGGTGACACAATAACACGGGAACCATACGTTGGACACTGATTCCCGAGGCCTCCGCACTGCCACCAGATTCATCCTCTAAATCAGCCTCACCCCCGTGAGCACCCAAGCTTGCAGCAGACAGGTCCTCCTTACTGGATGAAGCCTTGCGGCTTTTAAAAGTCTCTTCAGACTTAGGGGCTAAGAAGCCACATTTGCTGAGCTCCTGCCAGATCTTCTTACCCCCGGAGTCCTCCATCGTAGGCCCAACGCTGGCTTCTCCTGTCCCCGGCCTAGCTGAGACAGGCAGGCCGGGGGGATGATTGTGCTCACTCATGGCTGTAACTCACTCCCTCCCTGGGGAGGAGGGCTGCAGAGAAGAACCAGGCAGGAGGAAACACACACACACAGCCAGCAGAAGACACGCGCAGCCCTCTCAGAGACACACCAACAAACTGATTGGCGCACATGACAGAGCTGCACTCCACCTATTCTGCTGGGTGGCAGATCACTGTGTACATACATTATTTATCCTGCACTGATCCTGAGTTACATCCTGTATTATCCTCCAAGAGGCTGCCACTCCTATTTGCTGTCGCAGTCACTGTGTACAATACATTACATATTCTCTACTGATCCCTGCGTTACATCATGTATGATACTCCAGAGCTGCACTCATATTATGTGGAGCAGTCAACTCGCTGCCACATTACATTACTTACCTGTTCTGTCGGCGAGTTTACATTCCTGTATTATCATACCAGAGTTGCACTCACTATTCTGCTGGTGCAATCACTTGTGTAATTACATTACATTACTTATCCTGTACTGATCCTGAGTTACATACTGTATTATACTCCAGAGCTTGCATTCAATATTTGCTGGTGCAGTCACTGTGTGATTCATTAACTTATCCTGTACTGATCCTGGGTTACATCCTGTATTATCCTCAGAGCTGCACTACTATTTGCTGGTTGCAGTCACTGTGTAATACATGTACTTATCCTGTATGGACCTGAGTTACATCCTGTATTATCCCTTCCAGAGCTGCTTCACTATTCTGTGGTGCAGTCAACATTGTGTACATAAATTACTTATCCTGTAACTGATCCTGAGTCTACATTCCTGTATTAATCCTCGCAGAGCTGCACTCACTATTCTGCTGTGCAGTCAATGTACATACAATACTTATCCTGTACTGATCCTGAGTACATCCTGTATTACTACCTCCAGAGCTGCGCTCACGATCTGGCTCGGGCAGTCACTGTGTTCATACATAACTTATCCTGTACTGATCCTGAGTTACATCCTGTATTATACTCCAGAGCTGCGCTCACTATTCTGCTGGTGCAGTCACTGTGTACATACATAATATACTATTATATACCTGAAGATGCCGCCTTTTTTCTCCTTTCCTTTGGCCCTGAAATCATAAGACGCAGCAACGTTAGACTCAAACACAAAGAGGATCATATCCTGTGGGTCACGTATGTGTTTGAGGGTGCAGCCTGTACACTAGGGAACGCTATTCTGCTGATGACAGGCCATCAGCTCATCACTGCGGCCCCTCTCATCTCTTCCCTCTACATTGTGAGGCTTGTTTTCTGTTGAGCCCACCAGTGAGTCGCCATCCGCTCATCACTGCGGCCCCTCTCATCTCTTCCCTCTACATTATGAGGCTTGTTCTCTGTTGAGCCCACCGGTGAGTCATCAGGACATCACTGCAGCACCTCTCAGCTCTTCCCTCTACAATGTGAGCCTGGTTCTCTATTGAGCCTATCTGTGAGTGATCAGCTCAGCACTGCGGCCCCTCATCTTTTCCCTCTACATTGTGAGCCTTGTTCTCTGTTGAGCAAACCAGTGAGTCATCAGGACATCATTGCTGCCCCTCTTATCTCTACCCTCTACATTGTGAGCCTTGTTCTCTGTTGAGCCCACTGGTGAGTCATCAGCTCATCACTGCAGCCCCTCTCATATCTTCCCTCTACTTTGTGAGGCTTGTTCTCTCTTGAGCCCATCTGTGAGTAATCAGCTCATCACTGCGGCCACTCTCATCTCTTCCCTCTACATTGTGAGGGTTGTTCTCTCTTGAGCCCATCTGTGAGTCATCAGGACATCACTGCAGCCCCTCTCATCTCTTCCCTCTACTTTTTATGGCTTGTTCTCTGCTGAGCCCACCCATGAGTCACCAGCTCATCACTGCAGCCCCTCTCATCTCTTCCCTCTACTTTGTTAGGCTTGTTCTCTGCTGAGCCCACCCATGAGTAACTAGGTCATCACTGCAGCCCCTCTCATCTCTTCCCTCTACATTGTGAGCCTTGTTCTCTGTTGAGCCCATCAGTGAGTCATCTGCACATCACTGCGACCCCTCTCATCATTTCCCTCTACATTGTGAGCCTTGTTCTCTGTTGAGCCCATCTGTGAGTCATCAGCTCATCACTACGGACCCTCTCATCTCTTCCCTCTACATTGTGAGCCTTGTCCTCTGCTGAGCCCACTGGTGAGTCATCAGCACATCACTGCAGCCCCTTCATCTCTTCCCTATACTTTGTGAGGCTTGTTCTCCGTTGAGCCCCTTGGTGAGTCATCAGTACATTACTGCGGCTCTGCTCCTTTATTTCTTCTGGGGCTTGTTTTTCGCTGATCCAGTCTAAGAGCCATCAGAACATCAGTACTCTTCTCTCTCCATTGTAGACCTTATGATTTGCTGATACTGCCTGCGAGCCATCAGCTAATCACAGTTATCCCTGTCCTCTCTTGCCTCATAATAGGTATTGTGCTCTGCTGACCCCACCTCCGAGGAGCAGTTACTCCTTTACTCCCGAAATTTACCCTTCTATCTTATATAAACCCGACCCCAAAGTTTTTGAGTAAGGGCCCTCCAAACACGATGATGATACCCTACCCCCCGCGTTCTCATGTTGGTCATAAACCTGGTTATTTTATTATAGGATATCATATTATTGATTGGGCAATGGGAAAGCCTGGCATTCAGAAAGGCTTTGCACAACACATTGCCTTCTGGCGGCAATCCAAAGCCATGTAACTGTAGACACTTACTGTCTCTATGACAGTAAAATATAACCCAGAACTATAGGTAACACAACTACAAAATATAAAACTTCACACGCAACATAAATCCCAGCCCAGACCTGAGATTCTCATCCCATGTAACCCTCGAGCGAGATATAATTGTGCTATGGATTGCTCCGATTAGACTTCTTTCTATTTAATCAAGAAGCAATTAATCATTTTTTGCAGCATGACCCCCTCCCCATAAAAAATACATAAATCGGTGACCTCTAGAAGAAATAAAAAGAATGTATTAATGTTCTTCTCAGTCACCCTGTAGCAATTTCATACAATCAATACCCCTGTGCTCAACAACGGAGCTTATTATTAATTCAGGTATAACAACTGGTGAGAATCTCAGGACTGAAGTCTGCAAAACAGAAAAAAATAATAATAGCAATAATAATAATAATAATAATTAAAGGAAAATAATGAAATAAAACATGAAATATAAAATAAAAAAAAAATCAAAATAAATGTAAACTTAAACACATAAAAAAAGAAGTATAATACAAATGTAACAAAATAATAAACTAAATTAAATAAAATATAAAATGAAATAAAAGAAAACTGAAAAATAGAGATTAAAAAAACAAATTAAATTATAAAAATGTAATGGAATAATAAACTGAAAAATAGAGAATATTATAAAAAACAAATGAAATAATAAAAATATAATGAAGTAAACTGAAAAATGTTAAATAAAATATAAAATAAAGGAACAGCAGTAAGAAAATAAACTGAAAAAGATAGGAAAAATGTAAAACAAATAAAAGAACAATAAGAAAATAAATTGAAAACGATGGAAAAAATGTTAAATAAATAATGAAAATGTAATAAACTGAAGAAATTTGAAGCACACAAAATAACACAAATCTAATAAAATAAACTGAAAAATATGAACCAAGATATAAAATATGTATATAAACAATAGACAATCAAAAATCCGTGATACCTGAGCTCATCCAGCTCCTCTCTGTGCAGGCAAATAAAATATTTAGTTATTAACAGTAAAAAAAAACAAGTTTATATAGGTATATACTTTTTTTTTTGTTTTTTTACCCTGTTAGGGTAGATATAAAATATACATGACTGAAGTTTGGATGCTGTCCGTGCTCATCCATACAGAGCAGTCTGATTGATGTTTCCGCTCCTGTTTTATTCATCCCTGCCATGCGCCATCCAGAGATCACAGAATAATGTGCTACCATTGGACTACAAATATATTGCCTACTGTGATACGCCCTGGACAACAGAAGGATCAAGTTCAAGGTTAATTCCCTCTTTTATGCAAAGGACTAAAGAGGGCTATCCAGGCTGTAAAATCATGGCTGCTTTCTAAAGGAAACAGCGCCACACCTGTCGACAGGTTGTGTTTGGTATTGCAGGTCACCTTTGTTGAGATGAATGGGGCTGAGCTTCAATACCATAGACTTCCTGTAGATAGATTTGTAATATCAGCCTCGGGGTCTGGTCTGTATATTTGGGTAAACTAGTGCCGATCATATACAGTCATGCTTTTACGATTTAGAACTGAATGAAAAATATCTAGTGCTCAGAAAGTGTCAAAATGTGATAAATCCAACCTCAGAAGAACAATAAACAACAGATTCCACCGGGTCACAAAAACTATGCCATGTGTGAAAAGTATACCTCTGCTGCTTCCATAGAAATTAAGAGGGTAAGTAGCGGCTAGGTGCTGCTGATCACATGGTCTGGATTAATGTATCAGTGTGAGTGGATCCTGAGGGATGGAGAGAAACAGCGCTCCTGTATGGGAACATGAGAGATGAGAGAACACACATGTGTATGGGAACTCATGAGGAGAGGAGAGAACACAGCGCTCCCCTGTACTGGGAACTACCATGAGAATGGAGAGAACACAGCACTCCCCTGTACTGGGAACTCCCATAGGACAACTCTCCAATCTGAGCTGACACTTTCAGGGGTCCGTTCCTGAGATAGGTGAGGGTGCTATCAATATGCCATCAAAGTGCATGATGGGAATACACCTTTAGGTTTGCAAAGTTAGAGACTTATTAAGCAGAGTCCTTTGGACAGAGGCGACTAAAGTAGAATGTTTGGCCGTAATGGCAGACACAGCATATCCGCACACCTCATACTGTCCAGCACGGGAGCAGAGGGGGATGATTTGGGCTTGTTTAGCAGCCACAGGACCTCAGCACCTTGCAGTCATTGGACTGACAATACCCCTGTATACCAAAGTATTGTAGAGTCAAATGTGAGGCCTCTATCGAAACTGGGTCATACAACAGGAAAATGATCCCAAGCTGCAAATCTAAAGGGTGGCAATAGCCCAAAGTCCAGAAAATGGAAATACTGTGATGGGATCTTAAAGGGGTTGTCTCACTACACAGATTAGCTTTAAACATGTAGGAACCGGTAATTGAAGAGTGTTTCCAAATATATTGCTTTATTTTTTTGGCTTTGTTGAGGAGATAGGACAGATTTTATCAGCTCTGAGTGCACACAGGTTTCTCTGGTTACCGACCTGCTCTCCCCTTCTGTCTCTGCTCTGTCTTATCTGATAGCAGGGATGATAGGTCGGACTCCCAGCAGCTTGAGAACAGAGTGTTTAATTTGAGCTCTGTATCTCTGCACTAATAGATAACACCTCCTGCTCTCATGTCAGTGCTTTTAGAAGAGCTATGAATGCAGAGCTGATATGCTAACCACCACCATAGAACCATCCCCAGCCTGACTAGGAAGAGACAGCATACATGAATCAGAATCTGCTTTTGGCTCTGAAACAGCATGGAGAGAAAACCCTTTTAAGAGAGCGGAGCATAGACGACGTCCACAACCCTCAATGACCTGAAGCAACTTTGTAACAAAGAGCGGCTACAATTTCTGAAGTACCTTGTCCTAAAAGGTTCATGGGAAATGAGCTAGGACTCAGCGCCACCCATTGGATGCAGCATTCTTCAATCCACATCCGACTCACTGAGCCTTGTAATGTGAATGGGATTAGAACCAACCAGATATTCATCTGCAGACAGCTGTTATAGGGTAGTTGCCCCTCATCAGTGCAGAGCAGAATAGTGATTGGCTGGGTGAGAGGTTTTAGGGGGGAAAGGAGGTACGTTCTTAATTAGGAAGAGACTCAGTGAGTCGGATGTGAATTGAGGAATGCTACATTCAATGGGTGGAGCGGAGTCCTAGCTCATTTCCCATGAACCTTTTAGGACAAGGTACTTCAGAAATTGTAGCCGCTCTTTGTTACAAAGTTGCTTCAGGTCATTGAGGGTTGTGGACGTCATCTATGCTCCGCTCTCTTAAAGGGGTTTTCTCTCCATGCTGTTTCAGAGCCAAAAGCAGATTCCGATTCATGTATGCTGTCTCTTCCTGGTCAGGCTGGGGGTGGTTCTATGGTGGCGCTCCTAACTCATTTCCAATTAGAATATATTTAAATTTCAGTGGAGCGACTAATGGAATATGTCTCCACACACCTACAAGCTGCCTCTTCCTTATGAGGAACGTAACTCTTCTGAGCTACCTCCAGAATCATGTCAGATACTGATTCACGTAGAAAATGAGGACGTCAAGTGATGGCTGCTGAAGGTGGTTGTTCAGCTATTAATCTATGAGGTGTACTTAGTTTTTTACAAATGGCTTTTCCATTTTGACTTAGATTTTGCTACATAAATAACGACCTGGTGGAATCTGTTGGGTGTTGTTGTTCGGTGGAGGCTGTAGTTACCGTATTTTTGGCAAGTCCAGATGCTTATAGGACATTCTGAAATGTAAAACCATAGAATACAAAGAGGGTGTACTTACTTTTTCTATGATTGTACATATCCCTGGACTTGCCATATGGTAGCTGGCTAACCTGAGACGGGCCCCTTTTATCCCTGGATCCCATAACTGGGCTACCTATTACATGGTACATATGCCCATAGGGTTCCCCTCTTCCACTACCATGTTAGCTCTGGCCAGAGTCCAGACCAGAGGCTACTATGGAGCCATGGGGGGGCGGCTGTGCCCAGGATGGGGGGGGGGGGGGGGGGGCATTTAATTTCTGCGGTTTGATTCTGCCCCCCTTCTACGACCTCCTGCAGATACACCGGCCAGGCTGGGGGATTGCAGCTCATGGGTTGAAGGTCTACGGTAGTAGCTAAGCACAATGAAGATCCTGCACCTCAACCTCCAGAGGGCTCCGGCTTTAGCCCCCACTATAAATATTGTATTAGAAGCTCCTGCTCGCATATTCCGCACTCTCCATACAATGCGCCTCTCGTCTGATATTTAGGGTGATGCGGGGAGACGTGGGATGACACAGCGCGCCGCCGCTCCTGTTGTGTTTGGACGACAGATATTTTGAGATACACAAACAGCCCACACAACACATGGCGGAGGGGCGGGCGACAGCGAGAGCCACCGAGAGCAGAGAGACATGGAGACATCTGTGCCAGCGACAAATGGCAGAAGCCGGCAGCCATCACTGCTGCAGAGAACAGGGGCGCGAGAAGGAGATGTCTATAGCACCCTAGGGGGACACTGCAGATATTCATGGGGCACTCTGGCTGTGATTGGGGGACACTGCACATATTCATGGGGCACTCTGACTGTGATTGGGGACACTGCAGCTATTCATGGCGCACTCTGGCTGTGATTGGGGGACACTGCAGATATTCATGGGGCACTCTGGCTGTGATTGGGGACACTGCAGCTATTCATAGGGCACTCTAGCTGTGATTGGGGACACTGCAGTTATTCATGGGGACTCTAGCTGTGATTGGGGAACTCTGCAGCTATTCATGGGGCACTATAGCTGTGATTGGGGGACACTGCAGCTATTCATGGCGCACTCTAGCTGTGATTGGGGGACTCTGCAGCTATTCATGGGGCACTCTAGCTGTGATTGGGGACACTGCAGCTATTCATGGCGCACTCGCTGTGATTGGGGGACACTGCAGCTATTCATGGGGCACTCTGGCTGTGATTGGGGAAATCTGCAGCTATTCATGGGGCACTCTAGCTGTGATTGGGGGACTCTGCAGATATGCTTGGGGCACTCTAGCGGTGATTGGGGGACTCTGCAGCTATTCATGAGTCACTCTAGCTTTGATTGGGGGACTTTGCAGCTATTCATGGGGCACTCTAGCTGTGATTGGGGACACTGCAGTTATTCATGGGGGACTCTAGCTGTGATTGGGGGACACTGCAGCTATTCATGGGGCACTCTGGCTGTGATTGGGGGACACTGCAGCTATTCATGGGGCACTCTAGCTGTGATTGGGGGACACTGCAGCTATTCATGGGGCACTCTAGCTGTGATTGGGGACACTGAAGATATTCACGGGGCACTCTAGCTGTGATTGGGGACACTGAAGATATTCACGGGGCACTCTAGCTGTGACTGGGGGACACTGCAGTTATTCATGGGGCACTCTAGCTGTGATTGGGGGACTCTGCAGCTATTCATGGGGCACTCTAGCTGTGATTGGGGACACTGCAGTTATTCATGGGGAACTCTGCAGCTATTCATGGGGCACTCTAGCTGTGATTGGGGACACTGCAGTTATTCATGAGTCACTTTAGCTGTGATTGGGGGACACTGCAGCTATTCATGAGTCACTCTAGCTGTGATTGGGGGACACTGCAGCTATTCATGGGGCACTCTAGCTGTGATTGGGGGACTCTGCAGCTATTCATGGAGCACTCTAGCTGTGATTGGGGACACTGCAGCTATTCATGGGGCACTCTAGCTGTGATTGGGGACACTGCAGTTATTCATGGGGCACTCTAGCTGTGATTGGGGGACACTGCAGCTATTCAAGGGGCACTCTAGCTGTGATTGGGGGACCTGCAGCTATTCATGGGGCACTCTAGACTGTGATTGGGGGACTCTGCAGCTATTCATGGGGCACCTAGCTTGATTTGGGGGTACTTTGCAGCTATTCATGGGGCACTCTAGCTGGGATTGGGGACACTGCAGGTATTCATGGGGGACTCTAGCTGTGATTGGGGGACTCTGCAGCTATTCATGGCGCACTCGCTGTGATTGGGGGACACTGCAGCTATTCATGGCGCACTCGCTGTGATTGGGGGACACTGCAGCTATTCATGGGGCACTCTAGCTGTGATTGGGGGACACTGCAGCTATTCATGGGGCACTCTGGCTGTGATTGGGGGACTCTGCAGCTATTCATGGCGCACTCGCTGTGATTGGGGGACACTGCAGCTATTCATGGGGCACTCTAGCTGTGATTGGGGACACTGAAGATATTCACGGGGCACTCTAGCTGTGATTGAGGACACTGCAGCTATTCAAGGGGCACTCTAGCTGTGATTGAGGACACTGCAGCTATTCATGGTTCACTCTAGCTGTGATTGGGGGACTCTGCAGCTATTCATGGGGCACTCTCGCTGTTATTGAGGACACTGCAGCTATTCATGGGGCACTCTAGCTGTGATTGGGGACACTGCAGTTATTCATGGGGAACTCTGCAGCTATTCATGGGGCACTCTAGCTGTGATTGGGGACACTGCAGTTATTCATGGGGAACTCTGCAGCTATTCATGGCGCACTCGCTGTGCTTGGGGACACTGCAGCTATTCATGGCGCACTCGCTGTGATTGGGGGACACTGCAGCTATTCATGGGGCACTCTAGCTGTGATTGGGGGACACTGCAGCTAGTCAGGGGGCACTCTAGCTGTGATTGGGGACACTGCAGCTATTCATGGCGCACTCGCTGTGATAGGGGGACACTGCAGCTATTCATTGGGCACTCTAGCTGTGCTTGGGGGACCCGGCAGCTGTTCAGGGGGCACTCTAACTGTGATTGGGGGACACTGCAGCTATTCATGGGGGACTCTAGCTGTGATTGGGGACACTGCAGCTATTCATTGCGCACTCTAGCTGTGATTGGGGGGACACTGCAGCTATTCATGGGGCACTCTAGCTGTGATTGGGGACACTGAAGATATTCACGGGGCACACTAGCTGTGATTGGGGACACTGAAGATATTCACAGGGCACTCTAGCTGTGATTGAGGACACTGCAGCTATTCATGGGGCACTCTAGCTGTGATTGGGGACACTGCAGCTATTCATGGGGCACTCTAGCTGTGATTGGGGGACTCTGCAGCTATTCATGGGGCACTCTATGCTTGTGATTGGGGACACTGCAGTTGTTCATGGGGAACTCTGCAGCTATTCATGGGGCACTCTAGCTGTGATTGGGGACTCTGCAGGTATTCATGAGTCAGTTGAGCTGGGATGGGGGGACACTGCATCTATTCGTGAGGCACTCTAGCTGTGATTGTGGGACACTGCAGCTATTCATGGGGCACTCTAGCTGTGATTGGGGGACTCTGCAGCTATTCATGGGGCACTCTGGCTGTGATTGGGGAACTCTGCAGCTATTCATGGGGCACTCTAGCTGTGATTGGGGACACTGCAGCTATTCATGGGGCACTCTAGCTGTGAGTGGGGGACACTGCAGCTATTCATGGCGCACTCGCTGTGATTGGGGGACACTGCAGCTATTCATGGGGCACTCTAGCTGTGAGTGGGGGACACTGCAGCTATGCATGGGGCACGCTAGCTGTGATTGGGGGAAACGGCAGCTATACATGGGGCACTCTAGCTGTGATTGGGGACACTGAAGATATTCACGGGGCACTCTAGCTGTGATTGAGGACACTGCAGCTATTCATGGGGCACTCTAGCTGTGATTGGGGGACTCTGCAGTTATTCATGGGGAACTCTGCAGCTATTCATGGGGCACTCGCTGTGATGGGGGGACACTGCAGCTATTCATGGGGCACTCTAGCTGTGGGACACTGCAGTTGTTCATGGGGACCTCTGCAGCTATTCATGGGGCACTCTAGCTGTGATTGGGGACACTGCAGTTATTCATGAGTCACTTTAGCTGTGATTGGGGGACACTGCAGCTATTCATGAGTCACTCTAGCTGTGATTGAGGGACACTGCAGCTATTCATGGCGCACTCTAGCTGTGATTGGGGGACACTGCAGCTATTCATGGGGCACTCTAGCTGTGATTGAGGGACACTGCAGCTATTCATGGGGCACTCTAGCTGTGATTGGGGACACTGAAGATATTCACGGGGCACTCTAGCTGTGATTGGGGGACTCTGCAGCTATTCATGGGGCACTCTAGCTGTGATTGGGGGACACTGCAGCTATTCATGGGCACTCTAGCTGTGATTGGGGGACACTGCAGCTATTCATGGCGCACTCTAGCTGTGATTGGGGGACACTGCAGCTATTCATGGCGCACTCGCTGTGATTGGGGGACACTGCAGCTATTCATGGGGCACTCTAGCTGTGATTGAGGACACTGCAGCTATTCATGGGGCACTCTAGCTGTGATTGAGGACACTGCAGCTATTCATGGGGGACTCTAGCTGTGATTGGGGGACTCTGCAGCTATTCATGGGGCACTCTAGCTGTGATTGGGGACACTGCAGTTATTCATGGGGAACTCTGCAGCTATTCATGGGGCACTCTAGCTGTGATTGGGGAACTCTGCAGCTATACATGTGGAACTCTAGCTGTGATTGGGGGACAATGCAGATATTCATGGGGAACTCTGTCTGTGATTGGGGACCCTGCAGCTATTCATGGGGCACTGTAGCTGTGATTGGGGGACACTGCAGCTATTCATGGGCACTCTAGCTGTGATTGGGGGACACTGCAGCTATTCATGGGGCACTCTAGCTGTGATTGGGGGACACTGCAGCTATTCATGAGTCACTCTACCTGTGATTGGGGGACACTGCAGCTATTCATGGGGCACTCTAGCTGTGATTGGGGACACTGCAGCTATTCATGGGGCACTCTAGCTGTGATTGGGGGACACTGCAGCTATTCATGAGTCACTCTAGCTGTGATTGGGGGACTTTGCAGCTATTCATGGGGCACTCTAGCTGTGATTGGGGATCTCTGCAGCGATTCATGGGGCACCCTTGCTGTGATTGTGGGACACTGCAGCTATTCATGGAGCACTCTAGCTGTGATTGAGGACACTGAAGATATTCATGGGGCACTCTCGCTGTGATTGGGGACACTGCAGCTATTCATGGGGCACTCTGGCTGTGATTGGGGACACTGCAGCTATTCATGGGGCACTCTGGCTGTGATTGGGGACAACTGCAGCTAATCATGGGGCACTCTAGCTGTGATTGGGGGACTCTGCAGCTATTCATGGGGCACTCTAGCTGTGATTGGGGACTCTGCAGCTATTCATGGGGCACTCTAGCTGTGATTGGGGTACTCTGCAGCTATTCATGGGGCACTCTAGCTGTGATTGGGGAACTCTGCAGATATTCATGGCGCACTCTAGCTGTGATTGGGGGACACTGCAGCTATTCATGAGTCACTCTAGCTGTGATTGGGGACACTGCAGCTATTCATGGCGCACTCTAGCTGTGATTGGGGGACTCTGCAGCTATTCATGAGTCACTCTAGCTGTGATTGGGGACACTGCAGCTATTCATGGCGCACTCTAGCTGTGATTGGGGGACACTGCAGCTATTCATGGAGCACTATAGCTGTGATTGGGGGACACTGCAGTTATTCATGGGGGACTCTAGCTGTGATTGGGGGACACTGCAGCTATTCATGAGTCACTCTAGCTGTGATTGAGGACACTGCAGCTATTCATGAGTCACTCTAGCTGTGATTGAGGACACTGCAGCTTTTCATGGGTCACTCTAGCTGTGATTGGGGGACTCTGCAGCTTTTCATGGGGCACTCTAGCTGTGATTGGGGGACACTGCAGCTATTCATGGGGCACTCTAGCTGTGATTGGGGGACACTGCAGCTATTCATGGAGCACTCTAGCTGTGATTGAGGACACTGAAGATATTCATGGGGCACTCTAGCTGTGATTGGGGGACACTGCAGCTATTCATGGGGCACTCTAGCTGTGATTGGGGAACTCTGCAGCTATTCATGGGGCACTCTAGCTGTGATTGGAGAAACTGAAGATATTCATGGGGCACTCTGGCTGTGATTGGGGGACACTGCAGCTCTTCATGGGGCACTCTAGCTGTGATTGGGGAAATCTGCAGCTGTTCATGGGGCACTCTAGATGTGATTGGGGAAATCTGCAGCTGTTCATGGGGCACTCTAGCTGTGATTGGGGGACTATGCAGCTGTTCATGGGGCACTCTATTTGTGATTGGGGGATACTGTAGCTGTTCATGAGGGCACTGTAGCTGTAATTAAGGAGGACTCAACAACTATTTATGGGCCCAGTAGCTTTGGTTATAAGAAATTATGTCAGATAAATGATGTCTAGAATCCTCGACAGCAAATCTTACACTACCCACAGGAGGGCGCTGTCTCACCACACGTTACCCTTTGCTATACAGTGCCATGTGCCTTACAGAGCATTAAGTCATAGGTGCTGATGGGAAAGAACCTGGTATATACCTATCCAACTGCTAACAGCAACCCCTCTGCTAAGGAGGTCTAAAGCTCTGATAACTCAGCGCTGTATACAGATGGCACTGTGGGTATATAAGAGGGCACAGCGCTGTATATGGATGTATGTGGACAGTGAAGGAAATAATTATTCGACCCCTTGCTGATTGTGTAAGACATGAACATTCTATAATTTTCAGGGTAGGGTCATTTTAACATAGAGAGATAGAATATCCAAAAAAACATCCAGAAAATCACATTGTATAAATTATATAAATGTATTTGCATTTTGCTGAGAGAAATAAGTATTTGATCCCCTACCGACCATAAAGAGTTCTGACTCCTACAGACCAGTTAGAGGCTCCTAATCAACTCGTTACCTGCATTAAAGAAAAGCTGTCTTACATAGTCACCTTTATAGAAGACTCCTGTCCACAGACTCAATTAATCAGTCAGACTCTAACCTCTACAACATGGGCAAGACAAAGAGCTTCTAAGGATGTCAGGACAAGATCATAGACCTGCACAAAGCGGAATGGGCTACAAACCATAAGTGAGTACGCTGGGTGAGAAGGAGACAACTGCTGGTGCATTAGTAAGAAAATGAAGGAAATACAAAATGACTGTCATCGCCATCGATATGGGGCACCATGCAAACCCTCACCTCGTGGGGTAACCTTGTCCTGGCCGAACTTGTGGTGGGGGGGAACTTTTTAATGATCTCAAGGCAGCTGGGACCACAGTCACCAAGAAAACCATTGGTAACACATTATGCCGTACTGGTTTAAAATCATGCGCAAGTTCCCCCTGCTCTAGAAGGCGCATGCGCAGGCCTGTCTGAAGTTTGCCAATGAACACCTAGATGGTTCTGTGAGTGATTGGGAGAAGGTGCTGTGATCAGATGAGACAAAAATTGAGCTCTTTGGCATTAACTCAACTCGCCGTGTTTGGAGGAAGAGAAATGTTGCCTATGAGCCAAAGAACACCGTCCCCACTGTCAGGCATGGAGGTGCAAACATGATGTTTTGGGGGTGTTTCTCTGCTAAGGGCACAGGATTACTTCACTGCATCAATGGGAGAATGGATGGAGCCATGTACTGTAAAATCCTGAGAGACAACCTCCTTCCCTCTGCCAGGACATTAATGAGGAGTCGTGGGTCTCCCAGCAAGACAATGACCCAAAACATACAGCCAAGGCGACAAAGGGGTGGCTCAAAAAGAAGCACATTAAGGTAAAGGAGTTGCCTAGCCAGTCTCCAGCCCTTAATCCCATAGAATACTTATGGAGGGAGTTGAAGCTCCGAGTTGCCAACGGACAGCCTCAAAATCTTCATGATTTAGAGATGTTCTGCAAAGAGGAGTGGACCAAAATTCCTCCCGACATGTGCGTAAACCTTATCATCAACTACAAAAAACGTCTGACTGCTGTGCTTGCCAACAAGGGTTTTGCACCAAGTATTACGTTTTGTTTGCCAGAGGGATCAAATACTTATTTCTCACTGCAAAATGCAAATAAATTTATATAATTTATACAATGTGATTTTCTGGATTTTATTTTCGATATTCGGGGCCACATGTATGAAAACTGTCTAGGTCTAAAACTCACTTTGTTGGCCATAGCAACCAATTGGAGCACCCCACCCTTTTCTCCAGAGCACTATATGAAATGAAAGGGGCGCTCTGATTGGTTGCTATGGGCAACAAAGTGAGTTTTAGACCAAGACAGTTTTCATACATGTGGCCCTCTATCTCTCAATGTTAAAATTAACCTACTCTTAAAATTATACCATACATGCCAACTCTGCTTTTGGCGGGGGGGCGGTCCCGCTAATGGGGGTCCCCCACCGCCACCCCGGCAGAGTTGACAAACCTCCCGCCGCCAGCAGGCAGCGGGGGTTCTTTAAATGATGGGCCGGGCCGCTCCTACAGGCGGGTGAAGCGGCGGCTGCTACCCCCGCCGAGGTCTCACTGACTTGTGTGGCCCCGGCCCGCACAGTCATCAGCAGCTGCACGCGCCGTGCAGCTGCCGTACAGGGAGGAGGCAGGAGGGATCGTTCCCCTCCTGCTTTCTCCCCTGAATGTACAGCGGCCGGTTGGCGCTGTACATACAGATCAGTGTCACAGGGGGCATGACGCACAGATGTACTCACTCCCCCTGCGACGTGAGGAGATCATCGGAGCTGGACGCGATTGCAGGGGAGCCTGGTGAGGTGAGTCGTTTTTTAATTTTTTTTAATTAGGCTATTGGGGGCATCTACCTGGCTACAAGGGGCACTACATGTCTACAAAGGGGCACTAGCTGGCTACAAAGGGGGCACTACCTGGTTGCATGGGGCACTACCTGGCTACAAAGGGGGCACTACCTGGCTACAAGAGGGCACTACCTGGCTACAAAGGGGGTACTACCTGGCTACAAGAGGGCAAACTACCTGGCTACAAGAGGGCAAACTACCTGGCTTAAAAGGGGGCACTCCCTGGCTGAAAAGGGGGCACTCCCTGGCTTAAAAGGGGGCACTCCCTGGCTTAAAAGGGGGCACTCCCTGGCCACAAGGGGGCACTCCCTGGCTACAAGGGGGCTCTACCTGGCTATAGGAGGCACTACCTGTCTATAGGAGGGGTCACTGCCTGGCTATTAGGGGTCACTGCCTGGCTATTAGGGGTCACTGCCTAACTATTAGGGTCACTACCTGACTATTAGGGGTCACTACCTGACTATTAGGGAGTACTAACTGGCTATAAGGAGCACTACCTGACTATAAGGGGCATCTACCTGGCAATAGGGGCATCTACCTGGCTATAAGGGGCATCTACCTGGCTATAAGGGGCTACTATATGGCTATAAGGGGCTACTACCTGGCTATAAGGGCACTACCTGGCCAGAGGGGCATCTACCTGGCTTTCTTCCAGAGCTGTTATGCATTTAGGTGGGGGTGTGGCTTTTTCTAAGGGGCGTGGTGCACCAACAAGATGGGCGTGGTGCCGCCCCTTAAAGTCTTCCACTTTTCCACTTTCAAAAGTTGGCAACTATGAATTATACTGTTCATGTCTTTGTCAGTGGGAAAACTTACACAATCAGCAAGGGATCAAATCATTATTTCCTTCACTGTATATGGGCTTAGTGCTGGTATATATGCGAGTGCGCAGTATACAGATGTATACGGAGGTAGAAGAGGCAGGGGGGACACAGCACACATTACTTGCCTGGTGACCATCTTATACCCATCATTCATCTTGTTCCTCATGTCAGACATCTTGCTGATACGGCAGAGGGAGAAATACAGACATGTCATGAGGTATAGCGCTATATCCACACACTACAAGCTACAAGCTATAACAGCAGCGCAGAGGGTCATACATGGAGGCGCTGCCCATGACAGCCGGTGACAGACCCCATTCCCATGAAGAAAATGTCAGCTGCATCGGATTTGTGCTGGCTCCCCCCATCACCATTATTACATGTGTCCCCAATCAGGAACAAACTGAAGGTGTAAAAATACAATCTGGGTGCTGGCTGAAAAAACGTCCCTCGATCAGGCAAGTAGTAAAGTGCTCTTCTAAAAGTATTAAAATCAACATAAAGAGAATACAATCTCCTCCAAACGTACTCAACGCGTTTCTCGCCTGACTGGAGCCACCTCAGGAGTTTTGAAGTAGCACCGATCAGGCGAGAAACGCGTTGAGTACGTTTGGAGGAGATTGTATTCTCTTTATGTTGATTTTAATACTTTTAGAAGAGCACTTTACTACTTGCCTGATCGAGGGACGTTTTTTCAGCCAGCACCCAGATTGTATTTTTACACCTTCAGTTTGTTCCTGATGCCGTGCTTTTTGCCGGTTTTGGAGAAGATGTAAAGGCTCCCAGGAGCGACGCGTATATGAGTGTTGTGCCTTCCTTAGCACAACTCTACAAGGTGAGCAGGGTTCGATATTATTACTGCTCACACCGTATAGCTGGATTTACATCACTAGAAGAGCGCCACCTGTCTTTTCTGTGTTTTTTCTTCATGTGTCCCCCATCAGCACACTGACCTGAAAAACTCTGTGCTGCTGAGACCCAGCTCCTTCCACTGTGTGATATTCAGCCTGTGATCTCTCACAAGACCAGCACACTGTTTTCCTGAAACACTCTGTGCTGCTGGAGGCCCTTCTTCTTTCACTGTGTGATTTTCTGCCTCTCACAAAATCAGCACACTCCTCTCCTGAAATACATTGTGCTGTGGGGGGATCCTGCCCCTTCCACAATGTACCCTCAGTGGGTGATCTCTCACACGATCAGCACACTCCTCTGCTGACATACTCTGTGCTGATGGGACCCTGCTCCTTCCACTATGTAACTCTCAGTGGGTGACCTCTCACAGGATCAGCAAATTGCTCTCCTGAAATATTCTGTGCTGCTGTGGGCCCTGTTCCTTTAACTGTCTGTAACCTCTCACAAGATCAGCACATTTTTTTTCCGAAATACTTTGCCTGTTTTGGGGGTCCGGGACCTGGCCTCTATATTTTTTCCAAGATTTACATACCCTTGCTGAAAAATTTTTTTGTGCTGTGGGACTTTTCCCTTTTAACTGTCTGTAACCTCTCACAAGATCAGCACATTCTTTTCCTGAAATACTTTGCGCTGCTGTGAGTGCCGATCCTGGCACTCTATATCTTTCACAAGATTTACATACTCCTCTGCTGAAATATTCTGTGCTGCTGTGGGACCTGTTCCTTTAACTGTCTGTAACCTCTCACAAGATCAGCACATTCTTTTCCTGAAATACTTTGCGCTGCTGTGAGTGCCGATCCTGACACTCTATATCTTTCACAAGATTTACATACTCCTCTGCTGAAATATTCTGTGCTGCTGGGGACCGCCTTTTAAAACTTTTTTCCTGTAACCTTCAAAAAAAACAGCAATTCTTTTCCTGAAATACTTTGCGCTGCTGTGAGCGCCGATCCTTGCACTCTATATCTTTCACAAGATTTATAAACTCCTCTGCTGAAATATTCTGTGCTGCTGGGACATAGATCCTTTATCTCTTTTTACTTCACTCCTCATTCAGGGGAAGGTGGCAAGACATTACAAGGCTTTGGTTTTTGCGAAAAGATCTATTATGTCTTAGACACTAAACCAGAGGAGGGGGATATTTACCCGACGAGCCTCCGATTCTCCTCTGGGCGGTCGTCGTCGTGGCTGAAATGATGCAAATAAAAATTTTTTTCAAAGAAAATTTTGGATTAAACCCCTTCCCGAGAGAGCAGAGCTGCAGTGTAAAGCATGGGGCGAGGACACTCAGCAGCCCCGACACTGCAGACCCCAAAACACCACTGGCCTTATGAAATGAAAACTTTGGCAGGGGGAAACCGCCTTTAAACCAAGCCCGAGCAACCAATCAAGCTCATAGCAACCAGAGCTTAGAACCAATCAGAGCTCACTTTCATTTCATAAGTGCTCGGGAAAATAAAAGCGGGCTCTTTTGTTGCTTGGGCTCTGATTGGTTGCTAGGGGCTCTGGGCATTGGCTCTGATTGGTTGCTCGGGGGTTCTATGGTCCCTTTTGGGTTTGCTATGGGCTCTGATTGGTTGCTAGGGGCTCTGATTGGTTCTAGGGGCTCTAATCTTGCTAGGGTTTCTGATTGGTTTGCCAGGGACTTGGGTAGTTATGGGCTCGTTTGGTTGTTATGAGCTCTGACTGGTAGCTTTGAGCTCTGAGTGGTTGTTATTGGATCTGATTATTTGCTATGGGCAACAGAGACAGTCTTGCTGCTAGTCAGTTTGCATACATAAGGTCCAATGTAACTAAGTTGAAGTCGCTTTTAAAAAGGGAATTCTGTCGACATTTTTTTTAAAATTTTAGTCTATTGCTTTTTTCTCCCCTTTTTTTTTTGACGTAGATTTTTTAAATTTGTTGTCTACCAAGGTTTTGGGGGGGCGGCCATCTTCCTAACTGCTTTAACAGAAATTTAAGAAAAACCTTTACCAGTTTCTCATTGGGACCTGTGGACAGGGAGCAGACCCATTGATTCTATTGGAGAGTGTTGTGGGCATGCTCTGTGATTTGAAAGAATCACTGTGCGGGGGGGAGGAAAGGGGGGAGCTGGAAACCCATTGGATGGTGGATTCTGTTTTTACTAACCTTGGGCAAAGGGGGAATTAGCCATACAGCCATGCGATTACTAGGGGGCCCCCAGGGTTTTGAGGGGCCCGCCGGAAACAAGAACACTTTTTTTTTTTTGTAGGGAACAAGTAGCTGGTGGTCTTCTGCTCTCCAGCAGCACTATATTGGTTTCCTGATATATGGCGGTATTATTTATACCCTTCTTCATGACTTTTTATCCTGCTGTTTCAGTTTGTCATTAGGTGGTGGGGTCCCATCTTACCTTGCTACTAGTGATCTCTACAAAAAAGGAATTGTCATACTGTTAGTGGCAAAAGACCAGAGCCTCAGGATTTTTTTAAAAAACAATATTGATAGTGATATTAAAAAAAAAAAAAAAAAAATGTGCTTAACATAAAAACCCGAGTTAAACAGGAGCTGATTTTCTGGTGACACATTCCCTTTAATAGCTGTGCAATAATGCCACGCTGCCAACTCGGGAGAAAATACAAAGAAGTGTAAGGCCATGTTCACACGGCTTAATTGCGGGGGAAAAATTAGCCCCCAATTACCCCCGTGGCGGGGGGGGGGGGAGCGGGAGGGGGTAGGGGGGGCGGCACTTTGCCGGGGCCCCTATACAACACTGCTCGGCGCGTATACCCGCTAGAAAGGACATTTCAAAAATCTCCCCCCGGCGGCTTCGCCGGCGGGAGAGGAACGGGGAAACCATATTCTCTATGAAACTGTTGATTACCCTAATGAATGGGCCGTTTTTTGGCCCCTAATGGGGCACTTTCGGCGCGTAATTACGGACCGAAATACGGCCCATTTTAAGCCGTGTGAACATGGCCTAAGACTATCAAACCCACAACACACAGCAAGCAAAGAACGGAAACTCACAACACAGCAAACTAAGGGGTTTTCAGATGACCGCAAAAAAAATGGGTGGGGGGGATTTTTGATGGCCCCTGATGTGGGGGTCATGGTTTTATTTGAGAATGGTTGGTGATAATTTTGGGTGAAAAAGAAAGGATTTTTTCCAAAATTGTAATACCTCTCCGCCATAGGTGGCGCTGAAAAAAAACAAATGGGCACCGGGGGCCCGCACGACACAGTGACACCAGAAACTAGCTCGTTGTGGGTTTTTTTTCAAACATTTTAACCCTTTGAGGGTCGAGATATTTTTGGTCCATAAGGATATTTTTGCCTCTTGACAGCCCGGTGGTCAGTACTTTCCTAGCTTCTGTCCGCTGTGCTGGCATGAGGGCTTACTTCTTTTAGGAATATTTGTACTGCGTACATGTATTTCACTATTATATTGGCCTAATTTTCCTCATGCCCCCAACGGTCACAATACTTTTACATGAAACATTTTGGCCACACTGGTTGTCCCCGGGCATATTTTTGGGCAAGATTGGTTTCACCCTGCAAATTTTCGGTTATTTTGATTGTCAATCATGTGACTTTCCACCTATATTTTGGTTACCCTGTCCCTTTACCTCAAAACCTGCCATTGGATTCCGGGGCACTTATTCCATTTGTTTCCTATTCCGTGACCCCATTTTTGTCCGGGGACCCATGTCTAATCCAGCCCTATTCCCGGTCACCCCCGCCATTTTCCCATATTTTTGGTCAACCCCCCATATGACGCCTACCTGGTCACCCATGCCTATTCCGGGCCCTATTCCCGGGCACCCCTGCCTTTTCCGGCCCAATTCCTGGTCAACCCCCCACGCCCCTATTCCGGCCCTATTCCTGGGCACCCAGCCTATTCCCGGCCAATTTTTTGGGCACCCATGCCATATTTGGCCCAATTTCCCGGGCACCCTTTTCCATATTCCCGGGCCCTATTTCCCGGGCACCCATGCATATTCCGGCCATAACCCGTACCCAGCCAATTCGGCCATATTCCCGGTCACCCATGCCATATCCGGGGTTTTTCCTGGGGACCCAGCCATATTCCGGGCCCTATTCCCGGGCCCCAGCCATTTCCGGCCATATTCCTGGTCACCCAGCCATACCGCCATATTTCCCGGGGCCCATCCTATTCCCGGCCATTTCCGGTCACCCCTGCCTTTCCGGCCATATTCCCCGTCACCCCCGCCATATTCCCGGCCATATCCCGGGCCCCAGCCATTCCGCATATTTCCTGGTCGCCCATGCCATATTCCGGCCATATTCCTGGTCACCCATGCCATATTCCGGCCATATTCCTGGTCACCCATGCCATATTCCGGCCATATTCCTGGTCACCCACGCCATATTCCGGCCATATTCCTGGTCACCCATGCCATATTCCGGCCATATTCCTGGTCACCCATGCCATATTCCAGCCATATTCCTGGTCACCCATGCTATATTCCTGGTCACCCATGCTTTATTCCTGGTCACCCATGCCATATTCCTGGTCATCCATGCCATATTCCTGGTCATCCATGCCTTACTCCAACCATCTTCCTTGTCCCCCGCACTCTTTTAGCATTTCCATGACTGTAGAACATTCGGGCGACGTCTTAGCGCAGATACTTTCCATCCAGAACATTCCTTTAACCATGATAACAAATAATTCATCGACGCTCTTTGAGAGGAAGGATCTGCTCCCTCAGAGGTGTCTTCCTTCCCGGCCGTCTCATCTCACCGAATTAATGAAGAGTTTTGTCTGGGCTGTGACACGGTGACACCACTGATTACCGCTACCGGCAGTGCGGGGCTCTGTACTTCAGCTGAGCTTGACACGTGTCAGGATGATAGACTCTCCGGGGATATGAGTGATGGCTCCGCACATGAACGGGACCTAAGTGGAGTAATTATACTGTACAGGGTTTTCCTAAAGTAAAGACATTTTTATAACAAGGATCGTTCTAGAAATCTGTAAGTCATAATGTGCTGGAATAAGAGCCTAGAAGGGTTTTCACACTACAATGATTAGTTTCAGCATGTAGGGAGCGGTAAGTGAAGAATTTTATTAATACATTGATCTATTAATAGTGCTCTGTTCAGGAGATAGGAGATTTTTATCTGCTCTGAGTGCACACAAATATCTCTAGTTTACCATCCACATCTCCCTACCTGATTAGACAGAGAGCAGGGATTGACATCACCATGGTGAAACAGAGCAGAGTATTTGTCTCTAACAAGATTAGCTTGTTTATCACTTGTTTATACGTCTTGTAGCTCTGTATCTTTGTTTCCTACAAAATAAATCTCCCGCACTTCTGTCACTATAATCTCAGCTAGTCATAGAGGAGCTAAATATACTAATCACTGCTATAGAGCCACCCACAGCCTGATCAGGAAGTGTGAGTCTGAAGCTGCCTCTGACTCTGAAACAGCATGGTGAGAAATCTCCTTTAAAGCGGTATTTCTAGTTTACTACTAGGATGATCGGTGGGACTGTGGGACACAAATCTTAAAGGTCCAACTCCCACCAATAAAGTGATGACATGACCTAAAAAACATGCTACCATTTTATTAGATGGGCCTCTAAAGGGCACCTTCATCAGAAATGAAGCCTTCTCGCTCACAAAGCTCAGCCTCTTTCTCAGGTAAGCTCTTCAGCTTGTGCTCCACGTTTCTTTTGCTTTTAGTCTCTGGGACAGGAAGTAGCTGCCTGACGTTCACCAGTGTCAGCCATATTAGCGTTCATGAGACTAGTTTCTCAGTCACCTGTTTGTAGGGTCTTCCTCCTTCTCCTTTGCATTCTTCAGTTTGTGCTGCAGGTTTCTTTGGTTTATAGTATCTGGGACAGGAAGTAGCTGTCTGAGGTTTCACCAGGGTCAGCCATAAAGGCATTCATGGTACTCGTTTCCCGGTCACCTCTTCGTAGGGTCCTCCTCTTCTTGTGGACAGAGCAATTTATCCTGAAGGTTTCTTTTGCTTTCAGCCTCTGGGACAGCAAGTAGCTGTCTGACGTTCACCAGTGTCAGCCATTTTAGCATTAATGGGACTAGTTTCTTGGTCACTTGTTTGCAGGGTCCTCCTCCTCCTTCTCTTGTGGACAGTAATAATTGTGCTCCAGGTTTAATTTGCTTTTAGTCTCTGGGACAGGCAGTAGCTGTCTGATGTTCACCAGTGTCAGCCATATTGGGTATGGAATTATTGCTAAGGCTGGTTTTAGGGTTGGGGTTATGACAAGAATTAGTTTGGTTAAGGTTAGAATTAGGGATGGAGTTTTAGTTAGGATTGGGTTTAGGGTTAGAATTTGGATCTGATTTTGGTCAGAAGGTTTAGGGTTACAATTGGGATCTGATTTTGGTCAGAAGGTTATGTTTAGGGTTGACATTTTAGTTAAAGTTAGGGTTGGAATTAGAGTTAGGGTTGGAGTTTTAGTTAGAAAGTAAGAATAAAGGTTTTAGTTTTAGTTACAGTTGGGGTAAGAGGTAGGGTTAAGGTTGGTTTTAGGGTTTAGGTAAAGATTAGGATTTGAGTTATGGCAAGAATTAGGGTTTGGTTAGGGTTGGAATTAGGACTAGGGTTGGAGTTTCAGTTAGGGTTGGATTAAGTGCTAGAATTCGTAATAGGATTGGAGTTTTAGTTAGGGTTGGGCTAGGGCAGGATTTAAGGTCAGAAGGTTACACTTGAGGTTGACGTTTTAGTTAAACTTGGGGTTGGAATTAGGGTTGGGTTTTTGGTCAGAAGGTTACGTTGAGGTTTGGCGATTTAGTAAAAGTTAGGGTTGGTGTAAGAGTTAAGGTTTCAGGTTAGAATTAGGTTTAGGAATAGAATTAGGATTAAGGTTGAAGTTTTAGTTAGGGTTGGGTTTAGGGTTAGAATAAGGGTTAAAACTGGAGTTTTAGTTAGAGTTGGGGTTGGAATTTGGTTTAAGGGGTTGCAGTTAAGGTTACAATTAGAGCTAGGGTTGGGGTTAGGGTTCCCCAGACATTTCCTAGATGTGTAGCATTGTTCCTAAACAATTTGGAGGCATTGTGTTGGTGGAGGTTGATATACAGGAGGCCATATCTTGACTTTTCCTCCCAATTCTTCCTAAATCGGATTGGGGTTGGGACATCCTGAACCCTGAATAGTTTGTCCTGACCAGCTCTGTACCGAAACAGAGACCTATTCAGGCGACATTACTACTGTTCCTGCACATTCCTGCTGAAAACCCAGGAGACCGGCAGCGGTTTTGGATTTTTCATGTTACACCATCAGTCCAGAGCTCCACACCACCATGGTGTCATCCACAACTGCCCCACACCCTCAGTGTTTTCCCTGATGTTGTCCAGTGGAAAAACTCTGACGAGATGAGGTTACTACTGCACAGCCCCAATGGGATAGGGGACCACCACTGGCAGAATAAACCTGCCAGGAAGGGTTCATTATCTTGAAGAGCCAGCAGGTGGGCCATACACCTTCAGGACAAGGTGTTAGATCAGTAGAACATTTAGTACCACAAGTTTGGCAGGGCTGCTCCTCAGTGGGGAAGGTAGACTATGTGGTAGGTGTGTCTGGGTCTTCACGTAGGTTGGTTGGGGGTAGTGGTGAAGTGGGCACAGCTGGCCCTATATTGGTGCATGGACAGGGCAGGAGTGCTCAGCTGTTTAGAGGGGGATGTGGTGATCATTGGTTGTAGAAAAGTAGTTTGGCCCTCAGTGACTCATTGGTAAGTACTCAATAACCACAACTCAGGCTTAGGTCTCTGGCTCCATCTAATGGCAGGGGAAGAGAAGTAGCGGCACATGGACTCCCTGTAAATATCTACAGGCCATATACCCTCCTCTACTGTTGGACCCTCAATGTGACCACCAAGACCACCAATGTTATACACGGCGCCTACCCACTTACCAGCATGGAAATCTTAAATCACATGAAACACACCAAAAACACAAGCCATTCCCCTTTGTGGTCCAAATTATAGGACATCCCTACAAAAATTAAGACTATTGGAAGCTATAGATCCTCATTCAGCTTTCCTGGAACCCTGAATGGTAACTCTAGCCAGAATGGATCCCACTAATGCATGGGCAGCGCTCAAGAATAGTTGGGTGAGCATGGGCACCCAACATGGAGTGAAGATTTGACCTTCAGATCGGGGACGAGGGGTCAACGTGGAACCAGAGCAGGAGAAGATCCTGAAAACACTCGTAAGAGGCCCCCAACACCGCACACCATGCAGGACCCCCACCCTGCTACCTGGACAGCAAGGAGCACTGGCTGTTATTATCCCCCTCTCCCCCATCGTCTTCACTGTTATAGTCCTCCACATCGTCTTCATCCCTAAGGGTAGGAACACAGGGTCATCAACAGGTGGCAGTATCACACAAGGCTTAGGTATATCGGCTCATAGTAACACATAATGGGCTTAGATACACCAGCTCAACAGACAGTATCGCACACGGTAAACAGTATTATTCATGATAGTCTTAGATACAGTAGCTTAAAAGAATGTATTAGACATAGTAGGCTTAGATACAGTGGCTCAACATAAATGATTTCATTTGATTTTTAGTCCAGTGAAAGTGTTCATAATTTCTAACAGATGTAAGAGGTACTTGTTTATGTCTCTGGTTTATCTGGCCAACCTATTCTCCCATTGGTTAGTTTTGGCCTTCTAATCCCTAATCACAGATTATATACATGTGTTTATACATATATGGCAACAGAGATGATAACTGTGACATTCCACCACTTATTTCCCAGAATCCTCTGGGACCATCAGGATGTCCTCCAGATCCTTTAGCTACCCGACAATTAATTATTTGCAAAGCAAAACAAAGATAATGTAAAAGTCACTGCTTGTAGTGTATAGTTATTAAAAGTATGTTGATTAGAAGTATCCAATTGTAGTGTACTATGATTAAAAGTATGTTGATTAGAAGTAACCAATTGTAGTGTATCATGATTAAAAGTATGTTGATTAGAAGTAACCAATTGTAGTGTATCATGATTAAAAGCATGTTGATTAGAAGTAACCAATTGTAGTGTATTATGATTAAAAGTATGTTGATTAGAAGTAACCAATTGTAGTGTACAGTAGTGATTAATAAGTATGTTATAGAAGTAACAATTGTAGTGACATGATTAAAAGCATTATTGTAAAAGTAGTGTATTATGATTAAAAGAATGTTTATTAGAAGTAACCTATTGTAGTGTATTATGATTTAAAAGTATGTTAATTAGAAGTAACTAATTGTAGTGTATTATGATTAAACTAACCAATGGTATTGCAGATTATAATAAAAAGTGTGACGCAATGATTATGATGTTAATGTTACCACACCTCTAAACCAACCGTATAAAAACTTGTATGTATAACCAAAATAAAGAACTTTGCTTCTGAATCAACGTGATGTTTGGCGTCAATCTTCAATGATCGGAACACTGTAGAAAAAGTAATGTGGCCTTAGCACTCACATCCAAAGGGTTAGCAAAATGACCACCACATCAAAGTGACATGGAAATCACTAAAATGATTCATTAAAACAAAAGAGATAAAACTCGACGCATTTCACGCCAGTACCGGCGCTTCACCTCTGGTTTATCTAGCTGACCTATTTTCCAATGGGTTGTTTTTTGTCCTTTCAATCTCTAATCACGGATTACATACATTTGTTTATACATAAATGGCGACAGAGATGATTACTGTGAAATTCCACCATTTATTTCCCAGATTTATCTGGAACCACAACGGTGTCCTTCAGATTCTTTAGCTACCCCAACAATTAATTATTAGTAAAGTAAAACAAAGATAATGTAAAGGTCACTGCTTTTGCAAAAGTATATTGATTAGAAGTAACCAGTTGTAGTGTATTATGACTAAACTAACCAATGGTATTGCAGATTATAATAAAAAATATGATGATGCTGCTAATGTTACCACACCTCTAAACACCTATATAAAAACTGTATTAACCAAAATAAAGGATTTTGCTTCTGAATCAATCTTCCCTGACATATGCACAGTCTGATATTAATATGGAAACAGGCACAATGACAGCGCCTGCTTACTGATATCTCCCACAGCATCTCCAGGAGTCAGGGCAGCGAGTTACCTGTATATTGTCTGCCCGTCGCTGTTTTTTGGCTCCGGAGGAAAGGACTACGTAGGCAGCTGTTCCAGAAGCTCGGATAGAGCTACCCATGCGATTATTGAGTGTTGTGCCTTTAAAGTCGCACAACACCACCAGGTGAGCACCTTCTTATTTCATTTGTTTTTATTCACTTGGACGTACTGCATATAAGAGCACCATCTTCTCTTTTTGTCTTTTGCAGGACAGGATTAGATACACAGCTCAGCAGACAGTATCACACAGGATAGGATTAGATAAACGTCTCATCAGACGTTATCAAACAGGAAATGATTAGATACACAGCTCAGCAGACAGTAAGTATTACACAGGATGGGATTAAATACAACTCAGCAGACAGTATCACACAGGATAGGATTAGATACACAGCTCAGCAGACGGTATCACACAGGATAGGATTAGATACAGAGCTCAGCAGACAGTATCACACAGGATAGGATTAGATACACAGCTCAGCAGACGGTATCACACAGGATAGGATTAGATACACAGCTCAGCAGACAGTATCACACAGGATAGGATTAGATACACAGCTCAGCAGACGGTATCACACAGGATAGGATAAGATACACAGCTCAGCAGACGGTATCACACAGGATAGGATAAGATACACAGCTCAGCAGACCGTATCACACAGGATAGGATTAGATACACAGCTCAGCAGACAGTATCACACAGGATAGGATTAGATACACAGCTCAGCAGACAGTATCACACAGGATAGGATTAGATACACAGCTCAGCAGAAAGTATCACACAGGATAGGATAAGATACACAGCTCAGCAGAGGGTATCACACAGGATAGGATTAGATACACAGCTCAGCAGACTGTATCACACAGGATAGGATTAGATACACAGCTCATCAGAAAGTATCACACAGGATAGGATAAGATACACATCTCAGCAGACAGTATCACACAGGATAGGATAAGATACAGCAGCTTAGCAGACGGTATCACACAGGATAGGATTAGATACACAGCTCAGCAGACAGTATCACACAGGATAGGATAAGATACAGCAGCTTAGCAGACGGTATCACACAGGATAGGATTAGATACACAGCTCAGCAGACAGTATCACACAGGATAGGATTAGATACACAGCTCAGCAGACAGTATCACACAGGATAGGATAAGATACAGCAGCTTAGCAGACGGTATCACACAGGATAGGATTAGATACAGCAGCTTAGCAGACAGTATCACAGAGTATGGGATTAATGCAAAGAGAAAAATATGGAACCGGCGCACATATAGTTAAAAAAAGCCAGAGCTAAAGGCTTTTACATAAAAAAAAGTTTTTATTCTTAAAAATACAAGGATTTACTCTCGCAAAATTAAAAACAATGAAATAATAATGAAATATTAATGAAACATTACGTAAGTTTACTTCTGATGAAGCGCGGGTACACGCGCGAAACGCGTAAAGTCTATTTTAAGTTCCTATGTTTTTAATTTTGTCTCGGTAATGCCGCGACATTTTTAAGAATAAAAACTTTTAATGAGAAGCCTTTAGACTTGGCTCTTTTACCTACACCTGCACGTGCGCCGGGTCCATTTTTTTCTTTTTTTCCATTTTGTGGCTTTTTCTCCTACCGGTCATCCGAGCGGAGCAACAGAGACCATCGGCTGCCGTAGTAAGGGCTACGGGGTATAAACAGCCCTGCAAGCGCTTATGAGTGTTGTGCCTCTAAAATAAAAGCGCAACACTAGAAGGTGAGAAAATTTCTCTCTACTTTTTTATTTTACCAGTTACAATATAACGCTATTGTGCGCCCCCTCTTTTTTCCTTTCCTGCATAACATTTTTTAACGGTATAACACTATTGTGCGCCCCCTCTCTTTTCTCTTTCTGTATAAGAGTATGGGATTATGGGAAATATATTAGTGCTAAAAAGCAACTATAAAATGAGGTATATAGGGCACTAAGACAACTTATTAAAACAAACAGACGTTTAATTAGGACACAACAGGGGATAAAAAGAATAAGGACGACGCGTTTCTCTCTAAGCAGAATTTCCTTAGGTCCTGTAGAGCAGTGGAACATCACAGTTTAAATAAAGTGAAGTTGAAAAAAAAAAAAACCTCTTCACTGTGTGCAATCCCTTCACTAGTGTCTTCTTTCCTGATCAGATAATCTAATTAACACTTCCCTGCTGATGCTAATTGCTGTCTTGTCTGCAGAACATTGCTCCCAAGAGCTGCAGAACGTTGCTTCTATGACTCTGGTTTGTTTTGTTTTTTTCTCAATTTCACTTTATTTAAACTGTGATGTTCCACTGCTCTACAGGAGCTGAGGAAACTCTGCTTAGAGAGAAACGCGTCGTCCATATTCTTTTTATCCCCTGTTGTGCCCTAATTAAACGTAGTCTTAGTGCCTTATATACGCATACCTCCCAACTTTTAGAGATTGCAAAGAGGGACACATCAGGCCACGCCTCTAACCACACCCAAACATATGACATCACACTAAGACACGCCTCTAACCACACCTAAACACATACATGCCAACTTTTTAGATAGCCAAAAAGGGACACATTTTCAGGATTGCACTGTATCCAATGTTAAAATATTAAGTTAGTTGTTATGTAATATACAGCCAGGAAGCAATCAGATACTTTTTAAAGCAAGACGGTCAGTTTATTGATGCAAATCTATTTCCCATATGAAAAAGAGGGACAATAGATGTAAGAGGGACAAGGGTTAAAAATAGGGATTGTCCCTCCATAGTAGGGACACTTGGGAGGTATGTATACCTCATTTTATATCTGCTTTCTAGCACGAATATATTTCCCATATCTTTACTCCGGAGCCCGTTTGCGGCGGCACAGAAGGTGGAGAGGCGGCTGCAGTGACCACCACCGATAGGCTTGTGCCTCCTGACTTGCGCAACATCACCAGGCTAGTGCAATACTTACCAGGTATTCTTCATCATTCCAAACACTCTCCACTAGGGGCGCCTTGTGTTTTGGATTAGTTACACAGCTCAGAAGGCAGCTTAGAACCTTTGGCTTAGCGGACAACATAATACATAATAAGCTTAGATACGTTGGCTCAGTAGGCAGTTTCACACATGTGCTTAGATACACAGACACAGCAGCACAATATCTAACATCATAGGCTTAGATACATTGGCTCAGTAGCTGGTATCAAACATAGGCTTAGATACATTGGCTCAGTAGCTGGTATCAAACATATGCTTAGATACATTGGCTCAGTAGCTGGTATCAAACATAGGCTTAGATACATTGGCTCAGTAGCTGGTATCAAACACAGAACACTGCACAAAATGTGGTGGATCGGGCGCTCGTTCCTCGTGGTCGATAGCGTTGCATAAAAGATTATATTTATTCCATAAAAAGTGCAAAGGGTGTTAACCTCAGCATAAAAACGTAACACACATAACGCGTTTCGTGCCCTGAACCGACACTTTCTCAAATGATACAGTGTCACTTAACAAAGACTGCATGAAAAAAAACACTCTTAGGCCCCGTTCACACGGCTTATTCACGCCGGATTTGTGAGCCGGATAGCGCTCGCAATTCCGGCGTGAATAAGGGGCGGGACGCGGGTGGGGCGGGAGCGCGGCGGGGAAGCAGCCCGCCGGCCCCATAGACAATGCATTATCTACGGCGCGTCCGCACGTAAATAATGTGCATGTCACTTTCTCCCCCCGCGGCGGATTCGCCGAGCGGGGAGGAGCGACGGAATCCACTGTTCTCCATGAGAGCAGTGGATTACCGTAATTGCTGCCGCGGATTGGCGCCGTACTGCAGCACAAATCCGGCACGCAGTACGGCGCCAATCCGTGGCAAAATAAGCCGTGTGAACGAGGCCTTACGTAAAAAGAAAGATCAAATCTAATCGGTATACATTTTCCCCAATCGGCACTCTTATTACAGTATCCTACTGAGACTTCCCCATTTTTAAAATTCATGAGTGTTGTGCCTCTAGAGTACTTTGCACAACGAATAGAGGTGAGCACCCTGGCAATTGTTGTAAGTGTTTTTAACTGCTATAGACGTACTTTCACATAGAGCGCCATCTCTCCCCTTTTTTTCACTTTCTCTGGTATCAAACACAGGATTAGATGCATAGTTTCAGTGGCTGGTATCAAACACAGGATTAGATGCATTGGCTCAGTAGCCGGTATCCCACACAGGCTACGATACATAGTTTCAGTGGCTGGTATCACACACAGGCTTAGATACATTGGCTCAGTAGCCGGTATCCCACACAGGCTACGATACATTGTCTCAGTAGCCGGTATCACACACAGGCTTAGATACATCGTCTCAGTAGCCGGTATCACACACAAGCTTAGATACATTGGCTCAGTAGCCGGTATCACACCTAGGCTTGGATCCACTGATAATCTTAGATATATGACTGTAAGCTTCTGGGACAAGGTCTGATAGTGATGGATGGCCTCCCTCCTGGCAGCAGGTGCATCTCCCAGCACATTACTGTCTATTATGGGAAGTGCCAGGGGTGCGGGTGTCCAGCTCCGGAGTAATGTAACAACTGACCTCACAGAGTATCCCCAAATGTGATTATCCACGGCCCCCACCCCAGCCCGACAGAGCAGATGAGATTACACTGGATCTATAGCTACTTAGGAAGAGAAGTCACTCTGTACTAATAACTTCCAGTTCTGGGGATGCAGCCAGCAGTGTAAAGTATGGGGGGCACACAGCCAAAGGCAGAGACGCCTGTGAGGTTACCTCCTCCCTTCCCTTTAAATTTGATGACTTAAGAAGGGTCATCAGGGAAATGCTGAAGGGGAACATATAAAGAAAGCACAGAGTAATACAGACCCCAGACCTGACCCCTCAGAGTAATACAGACCCCAACCGACCCTCAAGTAATACAGACCCAGACCACCCTCAAGAAAAAAAGAATCTAGACCTGACCCCTCAGAGTAATACAGACCCCAGACCTGACCCCTCAGAGTAATACAGACCCCAGACCTGACCCCTCAGAGTAATACAGACCCCAGACCTGACCCCTCAGAGTAATACAGACCCCAACCTACCCCCAGAGTAAAAACAGACCCTAGACCGACCCCCAAGTAATACAGACCCAGACCTACCCCCCAAATAATACAAACCCCCGACCTACCCCCCCAAGTAATACAGACCCCAGACCTTACCCCCCAGAGTAATACAGACCCGAGACCTGACCCCTCAGAAAAATACAGACCCTAGACCTGACCCCTCAGAGTAATACAGACCCTAGACCTGACCCCTCAGAGTAATACAGCCCCCCAAACCCGACCCCTCAAGTATACAACCCCAACCTGACCCCTCAGAGTAATACAGACCCTAGACCTGACCCCTCAGAGTAATACAGACCCCAGACCTGACCCCTCAGAGTAATACAGACCCCAGACCTGACCCCTCAGAGTAATACAGACCCCAGACCTGACCCCTCAGAGTAATACAGACCCTAGACCTGACCCCTCAGAGTAATACAGACCCCAGACCTGACCCCTCAGATTAATACAGACCCCAGACCTGACCCCTCAGAGTAATACAGACCCCAGACCTGACCCCTCAGATTAATACAGACCCCAGACCTGACCCCTCAGAGTAATACAGACCCCAGACCTGACCCCTCAGAGTAATACAGACCCCAGACCTGACCCCCCAAGTAAACAACCCAGACCTGACCCCTCAAGTATACAGCCCCCGACCTGACCCCCTCAAGAAAACAACCCCAGACCACCCCTCAATAATCGACCCTAACCGACCCTCAGTGTTATACAGACCCTAGACCTGACCCCTCCTAGTAATACAGACCCTAGACCTGACCCCTCAGAGTAATACAGACCCTAGACCTGACCCCTCAGAGTAATACAGACCCCAGACCACCCCCAGATTAATACAGACCCCAGACCTGACCCCTCAGAGTAATAAGACCCCAACCGACCCCCTCAGAGTAATCAACCCCAGACCTGACCCCTCAGCATAATACAGACCCCAGACCTGACCCCTCAGAGTAATACAGACCCTAGACCTGACCCCTCAGATTAATACAGACCCTAGACCTGACCCCTCAGAGTAATACAGACCCCAGACCGACCCCCCAAATTTAAAACAGACCCCAACCTGACCCCTCAATAAAACAGACCCTTTGACCGACCCCCAAGTAAAAAGACCCCAGACCTGACCCCTCAGAGTATACAGACCCAGACCTACCCTTCAGATTAATCAGACCCCAAACCTACCCCCCAAATAATAAAACCCCAACCTGACCCCTCGAATTAATCAGACCCCAGACCTACCCCCTTTTAGAGAATAAACCCCGCCTGACCCCCAAGTAATACAACCCCAACCAAACCCCCCCAGCAAATACAGACCCCCCAAACCTGAGCCCTCAGAGTAATACAGACCCAAAACCACCCCCAGATAAACAACCCTGACCCACCCCTCAAAGTAAACAACCCCAACCTGACCCCCCAGAGTAAAACAACCCAAAACCGACCCCCAAAAAAACAACCCTAACCTGACCCCTCAGAGTAATACAGACCCCCCAACCTGACCCTTTAAATTTAAAACAACCCTAACCTAACCCCCCCAAATAATACAGACCCCAGACCTTTTCCCCTCAGCATAAACGACCCCGACCGACCCCAAGTAATAAAACCCAGACCTCCCCAGATTTTAAACAGACCCCAAAAACCCATTAAATAATTTGGGAAATTGATAATAAGCCCAGACCTGACCCCTCAGGAAAAAAGCCCCACCGCCCCCAGATAAATCAAAACCCCAACTGAAACCCCGCTTCAACCCCCACCCCCCCCAGAGTTACCCCGTGCCCCCAATAAAAACAGCCCAACCCCCAACCCCTCAATTTAAACAACCCCAGACCTGACCCCCCAAGGGGAATACAGACCCATACCTGACCCCCAAAGTAATACAACCCCGAACCGACCCCTCAAGTAATACAGACCCAACGACCCCAGTTGTGTGACCCCCCAGAAAATACAGACCCCAGACCCCGCCCCCAGCATAATACAGACCCCAACCCGACCCCTCAAATAAACGACCCTAGACCGACCCTTCAGATTAATGACCCCGACCC